>VXBZ01003012.1:675744-744647 GCA_013399135.1 Heliornis fulica
GGGAGTCAGCAGGTGTGTGTGAGTGAAGAGGGGAGGAGGGAGGGAGTGATGAGCAGGTGACAGGGAGCTGGAGGTGTTTCTTCAAGGATGTGACTATGGAAGGTGCTTACTGAGGACCAGGGGAGTTCTGGTCAGCTCTGTACATGTGTATATATTTATGTGTGTGTATGTGTACGTCTGAGCATCAGCGAGTGCAGTTGGGTTGTGGTCTCAGGGATTTACACACCCAGATGCTAGCAGCTGGGGATGCTGTGTACGTGAGCTCATCTGCTGGGGGAGCCATGCTGCACGTGTGTGTATGTGTATTCCCACCTGTGTACCTCCATCCTGTTCAGACAGAGAAGGTAAACTACAGGAGACCATTGGTGCTGCCTGCACGTGAGAGCTCAGTTTGTCTGTTGGGATTAATCTATGTGATCAGACACACATATATACATATATGTAGTCTAACAGCATATATTATATGCATGAGTTCTCATTTTATATGAGTAGGCAATGGATGTCCCCTTGAGGTAACATCTCTGCATAGCTGGAGATGGATTTGATAATTCAAGATGTCTTTTGCACTTCCAGCTGTTGTGTATTTAGGAAGAAACTGAAATTATCAAAATTATATAATTCATGTATTTCTTTCCAGGGCATGTGACTGTAACTCCAGAGTCCTTGTTGTCAGAGCACCCCATTCTTACAAACTTCTGTCTGAATAAATACAAAACCATACAAACCCAAGCTGCACTACAAACTATACAATTATGGCCATGGGAACCCCCACTTTAACTAGAAGATATGTTTGGCGCAAACATTGCCATAAAGAGTGAAATCAGTAGTGGCAGGAGTCCCCAAGAATACTAGGTGCCAAAACACTGTCTAATTTCATTTGGGAACCTTAAAATCCAATGTATTTTATTGCTTATCTTATTTCTTAATTTTCCAGTGTTTACTTTCAGTCTTGGGTAGTTTAAAACAATACTCAAATTTAAATGCATAACAAAAGCTGCATATGACTTTTCAGGACTTGGAATCCGCATCTGAAATTTTCCTGATGGACCCTGCTTTGACTTTAAACAAAGCATTGTCTAAATCTGCCTTTTCAAATTCCAGTCATTCAAACTAAATAGGCCATCTTTGACAGCTGATTAAAATACCTACGTATTATCGGTTTCACCGGTCACTATTGTGAAGAGTAGTGTTAATGGGTTTTTTCCTCTACCGGTACATTTTCATGACAGTTTTGCAAAGCAAATGTAAATTAAAAGCCTAATATTAAATCACATCAGCAAACCCCTTCAATTCAGTTAAGTGAAATAATAGAATAACTATTATTAGTCAAAAGAAACTTGTTATACAACAGCATAACCTTTTACTGTGCTGTCATTAGCTAGCTGCAGTGATAATTGTGTTCATTTACACAATTTACACTATCTAAATTAATGTTTTAAGGCATATCAAATCACGTGTCTAGTGAGCCCACCTTTGATGATCTGATAATGCATACTTCCTGTCCTTTAGGGGACATATATGCTAATAGACATTTATCCTGTTTTACAATTAAAGTAAATGGCAAAACTCTATTTGTGTTAGAAAGACATCACCTTTGATGTGTTATTTGAAAAATCAGTACAAGGCAAACTGTGAGATGGCACGGTGCTATGGTTTTTGGTGGACAGACACTGTCAATCTCCAGTCACAGACACATTGCTTAAATAAACAAGCAAACAGAGAATCCAGTGTGTGATTGTCACCACTTACCTTCCTTCCCTTTAGACAGGATTTGCATATCTCAGATTTTCCCAGTTCCAAGGCTTTGAGATGAGGAATATAAGCAGGTTCAGAAAACAGCTGTGCTGCATTAGCCTCCAAGGAGCCACACTGAAGTACAAGAAAGAATAAATGTACAATAACGAGACGTGCAACCCAGTGGCTGGACACACAGAGGGATTACTTCCCTGAAGCAGAACTGTTATTGCCTTGGGCTCAAAACATGACAAAGTCATTTGCGTGGCAGGCTGCAACTGTTTATATTTAAAAAAATGTTTTATCAAAAATTATGCCTTTATTATGTTACCATATAACCTCATTTATGGAATGTTGAAGTTCTTGGGTCCAGTTTTGTAAATCATCAGGAGTAAATCACAGAATAACAGAATGTTAGGAGTTGGAAGGGACCTCGAAAGATCATCTAGTCTAGCCTCCCTGCCCAAGCAGGATCAACTAGATTAAATCACACAAAAACGCATCCAGATTGGTCTTGAATGTCTCCAGAGATGAAGATTCTACAACCTCTCTGGGCAGCCTGTTCCAGTGCTCCATCACCCTCACAGTGAAAAAGTTCCTCCTTACATTCACATGGAACTTCCTATGTCCCAGCTATACCCATTGCACCTTGTCCTATCACTGACCAACATTGAGAAGAGCCTGGCTCTGTCCTCCTAACACTGGCCCTTTACATTAATGAGGTCACCCCTCAGTCTCCTCTTCTCCAAAGAAAAAGTCAAAGATGCTTACATGCTTGCATTATCTTTTTTTTTTTTTTGCAAGCATACACATCTGTGGATCCTTCAAACTCTATCCCAGGACTTAAGTCCCTCCAGAATCCATGCACAGACCCCAGGTCTCCTGTCCTGTCTCCAGCTCTGACCTTAGATATTACCAGACTCTGGTCTCATCCTCACTGGCTAGTATAGTTTGAAGATTAGTAGCAAATCTCACGCAGTCATGGAATAGAAAGCAAAGTCATACAATAGAGTTCTCCCTTATCCCATAGAAGCTTTCTTCTTTCCCATCAAACCCATGATAACCCTGTTTCCTTTCCATAGATTATAAAGTTCTGGTTGGCACTCACCTGTGTGGCTGGTTTCTTCGATGGCCCATCAGCCAGTGAACAAAGAGCTCTGATCTTCGTCACTGAGTCCATTATCTAGTATTCATTAGAGTTTGTGCATATGTGTGTTTGATTCATTTATTTGAATAACTGCCGAATGAAGTTGCTAAGCCTCTATCCATCGTATTTGAGAAATTGTGGCAGTCAAGCAAAGTTCCCACTGACTGAAAAAGGGAAACATAATCTCCATATTTAAAAAGGGGAAAAGAAAGACCCAGGGACCTACAGGCTGATCATACTCACCTCTGTGCCTGGCAAAATCATAGAGAAGATACACCTGGAAAGTATGCTCTGGCATATAGAAAATAGAGAGGAGATTGGTGACAGCCAACATAGCTTCATTAAGGGTAAATCATGCTTGATGAATCTGGTGGATAATTTTATTATTTTATTATATTTCATTATTCTGTGATGGGGTTACAGCATTGGTGGATAAGAGAAGAGAGATTGATGTCATCTACCTGGATTTGTGCAAAGCATTTGACATCCTGCATGACATCCTTATCTCTAAACTGGAAGACATGGATTTGATGGATGGGCGACTCAGTAGATAAGGAAATGTCTGGATGGTTACATTCAAAGATGGCCAATCTCAAAGTTTTCAGTATGTCCCAATAACTCCTGGTGGCGTGTAACCACTATTACCACAGTTGTTTGAAGGAAAAAGATATGAGGCAAGACAAGGGGAAACTCTTCCAAAGGGTTTTTAGTTTTGTATTGCATGGCTAATTATCACTCTGTCATTGTGATAACTTCGGATATGACCGACGGACCTTCTTTCTACTAGTTAGCCAGCTCATTATTTTGTTCCAAAGCCATCAGAAATTCTCAGAGAGACTTGAGTTGGCTGCATTATCTATTCTTGCCTCAGTGAATCATTTGAGGTTCATACTTGGACTGCTTATGGAGAATATCAGTCTTTCTGGTAAACATACATCTGTCATTCCACTGACAGTATTCCATATGTTTGAAGAGAGTCAGAAATTCCTCCTAAACACTCTGTGTTAATTTGTATAACAAAATAGTTCCCAACTTGCACTGCCAGTATTTGGAAGCACTATCAGCGACTGTATAAAACCCCTGTCCAAGGCCCTATGTCATCTTGCTCATGACCAAACTTTCAGAGCTAGTCTTCTGAAAGCTCCCAAGTCAACACAATTTCAGGAAAAAAACTCAGCCCAAGAACATTTAGTATAATGTCCTATATGAAAACATGCAGACACTTTTCTGTCCATGACATGACTTCAGTCAAACCTCTGCTGGAAAACCAGGTGGTGGATTTTAGCAAAATGCTGTATCTGTACTTATGTAACTCTTCTTTGTGGAGGACATCGTTAAAGAATGGTTATGTGACCGAGGATGTGAGCAGCCGGACATGTTACGGTTGATGCCAATTACAGATGGAAAAGTACAGAAGAACAAGATGAGGCCTAAGTGGTAAACGGGGAACAAAGAAGAAAGAATACCATGAGAAAGAGAGCATCATGAGTTATGCGAAGGCCCTGTTTTCAGTTCGGTTCCCAAANTGACACTTCTTTCTGTTTATTGACTGCTCCTCTGCTCTCTCTGAAAATGGAGGGTCTAAAAATAATTTGTTTTGGGGTTGGTTTGTTTTTTTTTGGTTTTTGTTTTTTTTTTTTTTGTGAAGAAGTGTACTGATTTATTTCAATGGATATTTAGAAATACTCATCTTTAGAAAGTACTTCTAGACCAAAGTAAATACCGAAGCTGTAAGTGTATCTAATATAATTTCTAAAAGCAGCTATATCTACAGGCGTGCAGTACATTGCTGTCTCTACACTATCTGCTTTCTTATCATACAGTATATACTTATTTACTGTCAGTGGCTGTATAATTCCCTTGACAGATAAGGATGATGAGATTTGGCTTTACAAAGACATGTATGGAAATGCACATAGCACCTCAGGGTAGTGCCCAAGACTAAGCAAAGGCAAACAATAATAACCTCAGTTAACAAAATAATGTTAAGATTATGCACAAAGTACATATAGTGAAAAGGAAACACAGGAGATTAAGGGAAATAAGGGTAAAAATTTAAAGATAAGGATAAAGAACATTAAAGACCACAGACAGAGCATGACTCACGTAATCAACTGGAAACAGTTTTGAGGTACAGGTTTATTTTTGTAGGAAATGTTTGATTGCAATAGAAAAAATATGGGCATTAGAAGATCAAGACACTATCAAATTGGAAACAATAATAATTTTGCAATTAAAGAAATTTCTTGCCAACTTTGTAAAATTTGTCATTTGCTTATGTCTGCGAACCAGTAAATTGCAATTACTTATGCACACTGTAATATCTTCCTGCTCAGCCCAATAAGTGATGACAGACTACGCTCAAGACATTCACCTGGGAGAAGATTTAAATTCCTGATCTGATTCAGAGTAGAGCAATTCTTTCTGGGTATCTGACAGATCCTTTCTGAGTTACCAGTATCATTCTCTACTCTTCTCAGTCTTCACTCCCAATATTTTTCCCACGGGAAAATAAATTAAAAAAAAAAAGAATAAAAAAAGAGTACGTATTAGGATATTCTTACTGTGGAACAGTACTAGAGGAAAGATTTCTCTGAGCCTTCATCCTCTGTAATTCTGTGTTCCATGCCTGCCAAGGCAGGAAAGGAGTACTAAGTCAGGGAGAAATCGCAAGTAGCCCTCCTGCTACCAAAGTTTCAAGAAATAGTTCTTCTTTTCACCTCTGTATCTGAGGGGGTAGAAATGATGGTTGAGATGATTTTCACTGATGAGTTTGTTAATCTGGTTTTTTTTTGCTATTTTACCAGTAAATTGGAAGCAAGTGATGAAGAAATGTATTTTACACACTCTTTTGAAAAAGATCAAAGAAACAAGAAGTTATCATTAATTAAATGCAAGGAGGCTCTTTATTTGTTTATAATTTCAAGGGGTTTTTCTATCCAGAAAATGGTCTAGTATTCTTTATTTCTGATATTCTTACCAAATTGTATCACAAAGTATTTCCCTAGATATTCCTGAGACTCTTTCTCCTGTTGTCTGACATGCCTGCAGTTTTCTTACCAAAGTAGGCACTGTCTCTTACATTCAGCTCCTTCCTTATCTAGACGTGATGAAACCCCTACCTTCAAAACTTAGGTGTATAAAAAGCAAGGAAGGTCTTTCAGGGATTGGGAGCCACATAGCCAGCATTTTTGTTATTTCAGTTTTCTCTTCCATAAGAAAGCTTTTTATTCATTATTTGCCATGAAGTAAGGGTAGTGTATATCCTACTATCATCAGCTAACCATGGAAACCACCATACTGCAAAAGAGGTATCAGGTATTAGGACAGCAATTCAGACACCTCTCCTGACTGTTAAAGTAGTTAATAAGTAGCTGTGTATAAGCATCTGTATCTTATTGCAGTCTAAGACAGTGGTTAATGTACAAATGTGCTAGGTTAGAAGCCTACTGGTCTTATTCTATTCTATGTAGGAAAAAAAAAAAAAACATCTCTTAACCCCAAAGTGAGAAAATTTATGGGTTTTTCTCCCCTGTAAGACAGGGTGCAGGTAAAACTGTTCCACCAGGCTTTTGACTTCTTCACTCTTTTCAAATACGTTCTGTGTCAGTCATTTCCTTGCTCTCTGCAGACTGTAGACTACCTTGATAACTTTCTTCAGCATCACCTTTGGATCTCAAACTGGTTGCACTACTTTCCCCACAGTGTACAGTAGTGCTGCCAGCACTGTATCCATGGAGCATTGTTGAACTACTCTTTTTAGTAGGTTTCTCACCACTGATCTTCCAAAGCTGGTGGTGCACGTCTGTTGATTTTATTTTTTTTATGGTTTTTATTGAAAGGTAGTTTGTTTCTTTGCATATGTTGTTTTTTCCTCATGCTGTCTTTATGGCCTATTTGCCATAAAACAAAAATAAATTTACAGTGGAAGCAGGTTTGTGCTTGTAAAAATAAAAAGGTAGTTGAAATACTAAAATTCCTGAAACATTATGCTAATAACAAGTTCTATATCTTCTGTCTTAGGAACAAAGGCATACTAAGATCAAATTCATCTGCTTTTAAAACAAGTGCTTGGTCAAGCAACTCATATGATCTATAAACTCTGTGCAGGCTAGGATTTAATTGTGACATATTCTGTGAATGGCACATTTCTGTGGCTTGGTTTCCTCTCAGTGACAGCACAGTGTGGCAATTTTGAAAATTTTCATGGTTTGCCTTAGGTGGCTCCTGCTGAGCAGAAGACCATAAGAAGTCATAGAAGATGACAGAGGCCTTCTTCAAAACATCTCACAGTTTATATTCCAAATGAAGTTTTTCTGATTGAGAGTGACTGTTGTCGCTGAAGACTTCTCTGTCTCTACGGCTTTCCTAGAAAATTCATACTGCCCTGGGACCCAGAAAATAGCTGTAAGGAGGCATAAGTAAAATTGAGTCTCATGTTTTTTTTTACACCATCTTATCCTTAAATTGGCTGTGTTCAAAGTGAAAAATAATTTTGTTTAGACAAAATGGAGATGCTTAGTTGAAGGTCCATTTGCTGGCCCCTATTACCTATGGCAGATTGTAATTTTTATTTCAATTTACATTCTGAAGCATTCTAAAAATAATTTTTAAATTTGTTTTTGTATATTTTTATATAACTGTTCTCTAGGGAATTATAAAGTCTGCCAAATTGTCATACAGGAGAGGAGATTGTAATTGCTAAAGCACAGAGCCTTATGATTAGGCTGAAAGTGGTTATGGTTGAGGGGAAACTGTGGACAGATGTTTTTAGGAAAAAATGTTATCAAGATTGCTTTAAAATAAATCAAAAGATAAATAAGAAATTTGCTGCAGTAAATTTGGGGAAGTGGTTTCTACAGAAACAGAAGACACAAGAACAACAATAACTGTTCAACTGAGTTTGTTCACTTATCCTCCCAGGCTGGGCTTGTCAGTAGAATTATTGAAGCAGACCATAAAATCCCTCAAATATGTTATCAGATAACAAGACTCCCAAAAGCTCATGAACAATCTTCACTGTCTTTGTGAGATTAAATACACCAGCTGGGACTCTCTAAAAATGGTTCCTAGTATACAATACTGTTCATAGATAGTTTCCATTAGCAATGCTTTGTCACAAAGCTGCTCTGTGTTGTTTGTTACAGTCACTGAATCTTCATGCACATTATATTCTTATGAATACAATAAACAATGCTTACATAATACTCATGTGAATAAAAAACTTTGACATCTTAGTCTATGCCAAAAAAACTTTGGCAAACCTATTCATCGGTGTAACATTTTGAATTTCAAGTCCGTATAGTAATTTTATTGGTGTTTATCAGAGTATTAGAAATTTGGTTGTTTTCATTTCATTTGTGCAAAAAATTCAAATATTCTTAAAAAAGATTAGGTCATTCATCTGCAGCAAAAAGATTTGAGAACATGCTTAATTTTCAACATGTAACATCAAGGTATTCGGTTCAACAAATTAAATATTAAGCCTATACATTTTTGAAGAATATAGATAGCTGGTTTTGCTGGATCAGGAACCTTATACATACAGCATTACAAACCCAGCATGTGGTATATCCATTGAAATAAACAGTAAACGTGTTTAACTGTAGTGCTGGATTCTATTTTTTATTAGTCATCTTTAGAATTCAATAATTTCTACTTCATCTTTCATAACTTTACCTGTGCAGTGATCAAGCCATATACTCTGACTTGATTTTTCTTCTCCTAATACTAAAAGTATCTGGACAAAAACTTTACAAAGTAAAGTTTATTTTTAAAATGATAAAATACTTTATTCTTTGATTTAAAAAAAAAAACCAACTTTTAAAATAGCTGGTTTTCAATGCACTTCTCTGTTTGCTCAGAAATTGTTAACTGTGCATCTTTGGTTTTTTTTCTAGGATTCTCACAGATCACAAACTTTAGAAAACCAGAGCATTAAAATCAATCTGAATGTATAATTTCTAATGTTCATCTGAAACCATCATATGATGGATTTCTGATACGGCTTTCATGTTAACATTTTTGAGAGCTAATTAGATAAAAAAAAACAACAAAGCCCTATAACATTAACAGTGCATAATATCATATAGGTACATATATATAAAACATATATTTATATCACTACGCAATGACATAATTTATCACAGGAATGTTATATGCACTAGTGTAAATTTTAAAATTGGAGGGTTAAATTTCATCCAAGCATTACTTATCTGTAAAATTATATATGCAAATCCATCCTTTTCCCTTGAAGTGTTTCAAGTAAAGACAATCGTTCAGCAGTTTGCACAGACAATCCAATGGTTTGAATTTACAAACATTATTTAGGTGTACAACTAACACAATAAGTTTTCCATAAGGCACTGTGCTGGTTTAGAGGTAAACCGGCAGGAGAAATGGACCCACCACAAGAGATGATTATAAGTCAGAGTTAGAATTTAATGAAAGATATTACCATACAAACACTGACACAAAGAGAACAACCTGCTTTCAACTCACCAAAACACAGCAGTAAACCCAGTGTCCCAGGGCACAAGCCCAAAGGGGTTTGTTAGCCCCGGTGCTGAGATCCACGTGGCTCTCCCAAGTCCAAAGCAAAAAGAAGTGAAGAGTCCGTTGCTGCAGATGACGGCTGTGGCCCGGCCAGAAGCGATGGTTGTAGTCCGGTCGAGAGCGATGGCTTCCTCCTGTCGAGGTTCCGCTGCTCCTCCAGATCCAACGAAGAGAGGCTTAAGGTCTTCTGAGCCCTGTTTGTATATCCTCAGGGAGCACCCAGTCCCTCCCCCAGGGCGGGGACTCACACAATGGGTAATTAACTGTGAGTCATGGGGTATGGTTGGACCATTGATAGCCCATTAGCACCCACGCCTCCTCAGGCTGAGTGTGAAGGTGCTAACGACTTCCTGGACAACTGTTGCAAAAGGTCCATTATTCTTGAGGAATGAATAGAGGGTGTAGAATACACAGCCTTGATCACCCCCACACAGTGATAACCGGTGTCTCTTGCTGAACTAGGACAGGCACCAAGAACAGTGAAATTTGATGTTTCTAGAGAGTTTATTCCACAGTTCTACCATCCAGTGTAAAATTCTGTTTTCCACATGAATAATTCTCTTCACTGTACAAATTTCCAATGTACAAGAGAAATGGCATTTATCTCAGAGATTTTGCTTGCAGTGTTAGATAGCCTTAGCCCAGGTCATGAGAGCTTTTATGATAAGAACAAAGACCTTGAATTGATTTGATAATCTGCAGGGAGGCAAAACAGGGCAGAAGTGATGCACTTGATAAAGTTCCTGACTGCTTGTGCTGCGGAGAAAAGGTATTGGAGTGTTTTACGCTAGTTGGAACTTCCAAAGATGTTATGTCTACTTACATGGACTTACAGTACCTCAGATGATGGGGCACATGTGAATCACTGAAATCAGGTTACTATTTGACAAGGTGGATTACAATAATCTATCTAAAGGCAGTGCTGCATCAGAGGGACAATGTAACTGCATATGCTCTGTGGACTCCTCCTCAGCCAAAACCAGAACACTCCATCACTGATTCTAGGTTTGCTGAAGGTTGTTCTTGGTTACCTAACTTAGGATTAACTCTAATTGTGCTGAGTTGATCTTTGCTGGCCACCAGGTACCCACCAAGAAGCTCTATCACTCCCCCTCCTGAACAGGATAGAGAGAGAATAATATGGTGGAAACCTCGTAGGTCAAATATTAACAGGGAGATCACTTACAAGCAACTACCATGGGTAAATTTTTCCAATTAATAAAAGGGTAAGACAATAAGAAATACGAACAAATCTATAAAAGATCTCTTCCCATCCCTCCTTTCTCCCTGGGCCAACTTCACTCATGACTTCTCTACTTCCTCCCCGTGAACAGCACAGGTGGACTGGGAAGGTAGTTTGTGGTCAGTTCATAAATCCCTGTCTCTCCTTCCTCCTCATTCCCTGCTTCAGCATAGGGTGCCTCCCAAGGGACACAGTCCTCCATGAACTTCTCCAACATGGCTCCTTCCAAAAGCTGCAGTTCCTCATTAACTGCTCCAGCCTGGGTCCTTTCACAGCGGTGCAGACCTTCAGGACCAGACTGCTCCAATGTGGGTTCCCTGGGACATCACAAGTCCTCCAGCAGACCTGCTGCTGTGTGAGCTCCTCTCCACAAGGCCACAGATCCTGCCAAGAGCAAGCTCCAGAGTGGGTTGTAATGGTCTGTAGGTAGAATCTCTGATCCACCATCAACTTCCATGGGCTGCAGAGGGACAGCCTGTCTTACCATGGTCTTCTCCACAGGCTGCAGGAGAATCTCTGCTCCAGGGCCTGGAGCACCTCCTCCCACACCCTCTTCACTGACTTTGGTACCTTAAGAGTTCTCTCTCAGGTTTTCTCACTCCTCTCTCACAGCTTTTACTGTGTAGCAGTTTTAACTCTGAAAATTAAAACAAACAAAAACAAGAACTCTGAGTGATTTCTAAATACTCTTCTAAACGTTGTCTTCTGTTTTTTTCACTCACTGTCCTCACTTCTGTTCAAATAATTTTTCTTCATCCCTGGACTATTCTTTTTCCAGTACTAGAAATCATGATTACAATTATTTGGTGAAATTGTGATGAAATAAAACTTGGATATTTCCATACAGTAGGTACTATCAAAGTTTGGGTTTTTTTTCCCCTGCTTAAAATACTCACAGAAATACTCTGTGAGCAAATTCATTATTAATCACTACGTATTGCCTGTTTTGTTTTTTTCCAACACCTATCACTTCTGTTGTTTCCATAGTTTAAGACAAGCTCTTCCTGGATGCTAATATTCAATTTTGTAATAATCTTTTTTGTGAGGAGGTTATAATTTATCAGTCATTGTGTGTGGCACCTAGCACAACAGGGAGCAAAACATTTTGAAACATTCAGGTGCTTTAATAATACCAATGGTAAAAAAGAAAAAAAAATCATGATTAGACCAGTTAGAAGCATGTAATTTAACAGATTTTTGAAGGGGCATTTGAAAAAACAATGGTGGAAGTCAGAACTGGGTGTGTTGTGAAATGGTGCCCAGCCTCACTTTATTGTATCATTGTATGAACATCACACAAATGTTCTTTAATGATTAATGGGCTTGCAATTTGAAGGTGGTGAGATGATTTATGAAGTAGGATTTATGTTAATGATTTTGATCTTTTATTAGGAAAACAGATGGGAATATTTGGATTTTGCCACAGTGGAGAATCTCTCTTCAGTTTTCTTCTCTTCGCACTATGTTATTACCAAAACACGGAAGTCAAACATTCAAGGAAAGATGTTTCAGCATGGTAAAAGGACAGAGGAAAAGTATGTGGCCATACTGACCATGTCTTCCACTTTCTAATGAATTTTGGTCCAGAGGAATGTTCCCTACCCCATTCATTCAGCAGAAAACATTGGGTAGAAATGTGCACTTATCCTTGAGACAGTAATAAAGATATGTAATGAAGTGTAAAAGTAATTCCTCTTCTCTGTGGAGCTTATACAGAGGGTCAAAAGACACCTTTGAATCCATCCTTCTACTTAAAAACCTGGTTGGTCAAATTGCCACACTAATACTGTCAAAAGCACAGAACTCATTTCCATGAACATGGGGCCTTAAATAGTGACCGATCACAAATTTCTATAGAGACCAAGAATGCTTTTCCTCCTTAATGACAGAAAAGATTTCACCATTCCAAACATTTCTGCAGCTTGTAGCATGTCAGTGTAAGTTCATGTACTTACATCTGGCTTTTGCCATGGGGAATGAGAAACTTCAGTGACAAAGCAAAGGAAACTGGAACTTTGAATTGTGGAAAATTCTTGTGGCAGCTATAGATGTGTAAGCATCAGAGGCAGCAAGAGGTTAATGTTCACTGCTGTTTCAATAAGTGACTTTCAGCAAAGTGAGATTTCATTGTATAGAAGCTGATCCAGTTTGTTGTTCTGAAGGCAAGAAAGAGCTGGCTGGCTGAGGTATCTACAATTAGGAGGGTTGACTGATCTTATGTCTTTAAAAGAGGAAAAAAGAAGGAAAAAAAATACAGTGTACATGCAGTTCCTGCCATCAGAACAAGTATTATTATTGCATATGTGTGCAACTTTTGCCATATTTCTATTTTTAAGCAATTTGGAAAGTGCCAGATCTGTTTTCTGGCTTCACTTGTGCAACTCTGAAGCCAAAGAACTTGGCATCCTGAATGTTTTAGAAAGCTTCAAGTTTTGCAGAAACTTCTTCTTTGACCCTGACAAATGGCAAGAAAAACAAATACATTCTGTACATGTTTGGCATAGAAGTTTCATTAAAGATTTGTGAATAAGTCCCTTTAAACATAAATGAACTCCACAACTAACTAAAGTCACAAGATCCAATAGCTGGACAACTGCCAAAATTTAGCTAGAGAGGTTTTTTTCAGATTGACAGTTCAGTGCTGGCAAAGGTAATTGTGATTTAAATTAAGAATAGAATTATCTTTAAAAGAATTACATACTACCAATTGTTTAATAAACTACTCTGTGGTTTTTAGTTTCTCATTTTACTTTTTTGTACTATAATATTTTGGGAACTCAATAAGCAGTAAAAAAGTGTCTAAGGTATTAATATTTACTAATAATCTGATTTTCCTAATTTATCCACACAGGAATCATTATATAAATTATATTACATTTAATCAAGTTGAAGCACATATTTAAGAAAACCTATCCCTGTCTCTTTAAGGCATTTATACACACACACGTCTTTTACGTCCTTGAATAGTCCCAGTAACTTACGAATGCGCCTACTTTCTCTGCTGAATCATTGCTTTGCTTGATATTCTTCTGCTGCATTCAGCATTCTGCTTAATAATAGACAATGGAGAGCTGAATATTGTTGGTTGTTGTACTGGGTTTCTGTTGCAAGGTTTTGAGTGCAGAGTGGTGGGGGAGGGCTGCAGGGGTTGCATCTGTGAGAAGATACCAGAAGCTGGGATATTCTTTAAAACTAGTAAAATTTTGCAATGTTAATGCAAGAACTATGATGTACTCAGTGTTAAATAATAATTTTTGAAAGAATCCTAAGGAGATAACTTGTCTCCACAAAACAATGATTTTTCTTTTTTGCTGTTGTTCTAAAAACACTGGTCTTCATGCTTTCTATTCCAAAATATTGAAGTATTAATTATTTAAAAAGTTCTTCCAATATAAACCAGAAACAGATTATATGTACCTCTCATTCAGGTAATAGAGCTAAGATGCCCTTTTATCTTTTATTTTTAGCTACAGATGATAGGTAATCTGGTGTAACTATCTTATCTATTGTTTTTCTGTATCATTTGACATCTTCAATAATCTTGCATTCATTCACTTAATTTGATTTTCCTGTTCTAGTTAGTTTGGGGAAGGTAATGGAAAATGAAATGAGACTTTTTCACCTTTTCTGAAAAGGAGACAATATCCTTACTTCATTTACTGAAAACATATTACATGCACTACTAAGATAACCACAAAAGTAACTCGTGTTGTGAAAGCAATGCTTAGAAACATACCAGATGTTGCTGAGTGGGAGGGTCCCAAAGGACAGAGGCATTGTCAGCAAAGTAACCCAATACTTGACAGTCTAAAGGGCCATGATATTTTTTAATTGTATTTTTTTCTGATTTCTTTTGAAATGTCTTCTCCATACATATTGTACTTGTTCAGAAAATACGGTGGGGTTTTGTGGTGGTTAGTCTGTGATTATAATTAAAGACAAAGTACTGCTAAATGTCTCAATGAAACAGTTTTCTCCTTAAATCCTGATGTTGACTGTAAACAAATCAGAGTGAAGTCAGAGACTAGAACTGCATAAAGCATGGGAAAGTCTGCATTTGAAACAGGGTAGCAGGAAGCAGTATCATTCCTATCTTCTGTCTTGTTCCTGTAATGTTTTACTCCTGGGAGGAACACTTCAAAAGTCAAGAAGCAATCAAGGGGCGAATAATCTCACAACTACACTCAGTGCAAAATGGTAAGCACGCGTCTATTATATCAGAGAGGCAGAGGGAGGGAAATGAATAATTTACTATTTTTTTTAGGCCATGCAGGTGTTTTTAACCTTTTCTTTGACACTTTAAATTAAAGCATCTGTTTGATGAACCTAATTAAAAATAACTATAATTTGCATGTTCTTCTTTTAGTAGTTTGTGGATGGAATCACAATGAGAGAAAAGATGCTTTATCCTGTTATGAAACTCAGAAGGTAACACCCTTTGCCCACTGGAGTGCTTTGATAATTGGAGTTGCAATAGTTGATGAATCTTATTGAGTTTAATGTGGGACCAATTACTTATTTTCCTGTAGTAGTTTATGAATGAGCTGTGTGGATACGCTGAATTTTTTTCTACTATATTTTCCTTTTCTTACTTCCTATTACAGAAAAATAACAGAATTCACTCCCTTTACTTTTGAAAAGCTTTTTGAAATGGGAGAAGTGCAAGGTCACAAATCAATGAGAAGATGGATTTCCAGTGTATCACCGGTACAGGACTCTGAGAATAAGAGATGTTACTTAATATTTGAAGATTATTTCTGAGCATTAAATTACTGAATTTTCCTCTGTGTCTACTTGTTTCTCCTGCTTTCTTCAAATTCTGCTTAAGGAACAATGTGCTATCACTAAATTTATCAGAAAAAAATATCCATTTCTCAGCAGAATTCAATCAGTGCAAGTTGTCTTGCCAACTTATGCTTATCAGATCCTCAGAAGGAATGAACCCTTCTGTTTACATGGGTAGACAAACATCTATCAGCTCAGGTAAGGGGGAACACTTCCATGATAACAGTTTGATGAATATTTGGCTGTATGCTGTTGCAGTTAGCACTTCATTTTGGGCATTATTAAACAGTGTTTGCCAAGAGTAAATATCAACTGACTGTGGAAGCTGTGTTATCTGGGAAGCTGTTCATCCAGGACAGAGCTAAGATATATTGTTGAGGTGTCTGGAGAAATCATCATTAACTGGTTTATTGACTAAATACAAACTTGTAACACCTGGTCAAGAATTGAGTCTTGCTCCTCAAGGATCAGAAGTCAGTGCTATGTGACCCAAGGCTCCTTAAAACTTCTGCATGGTAATGTCAGATAACTGGAACTTTCAATCCTTTCTTCTGAGTTTGGCTCTTGCTATCAGATAAATGTCCCTTCTGCCCAGCAACAGTTGACACCAGATGGAGCAGGATTTCTCGCTTAACAGATCTCTGCAATGTCTGTCATTGTGAGTGATGCTTTTGTTCTCATACTAAAGTTATATTATTAATTTGAACTGGGTAAACTCTTATTTCTACTTCTGGAAATTATTTGCATTAAAAGTGGCAACCTGAAGCAGGATTTGAAGGAAGATTTAAACATGAAAAGTGTAACCTGTACAACAGTAAATATTTTAGGTCTTTGTTACAAAACAGTGCATAACAATTTGCTTATGTCTCTTTGATGCTAATTACTCAGTGAAGGAACATCTCACGACTTAAGTCACTTCAGCAGGGGACTGTTGCCTTTATTGGCGTGGCGACCTGGTTCAGGAACGGCACGGCAGCCCAACCCCTGGCCGCTCGGGACATTTGCTCACAGACACCAATGTGGTGGACGGCAAATGGCGTTTATTGGTATGCAACACGACCTTTTATGGCTTGGGTTTACAACGTCACATTCGTCTGCTTACATCATAAACTAAGTGCTACTGGCTATTAGGAGAGGGGGACCCATCTTCCCGTACATCGTGATATCTTCCGGACGCCAGTCCCTTACTACCTACAGGGGACCGTAAATGTAACATTCTTTTCATGTTATTCCTGAATTCCTGTAATTTGTTAAAGGGATGCCAAGAAAAGTTGCTCTCATTTTCTCCCCTCCTCAGTGCTCCAATTGCTAGTCAAAGAAATTGTACTTCACTTTGTCACTAGCTGATTCTCATTGCCTCATCAGGATGGTTTGAGCAGCTGAGAGAAAGAGCATTGAAAGCATACCTTGAGGGGGATAATGTTGGCTTTACATCACCTTTACCTGCTGTCACACTAGAGCAAACTTGTTGAGGGAAGGAAGAAAAGACAGTGAATCGTCTGATTCTTGCCAAGGCAACTGTGAGCAAAAGAAAGAGAGAATAATGTTACAGGACTCCCAGCGAGCTCAGAGTAGAGAGGGAGGATGGCAAAGTAAGCAGCTCTAGGAGTGTGATGAGTGAGGGAGAAAGAGACAGAGAGAGAGAACTGAGAAAAATCCACCTCCTGGGGAAAGAGACAACAGTAATTTTAAAGATCTTACCTACATCCAGCTCAGGTTCAGTGCTAAGGAAAGGGAGACAACAACTACAAAGGAATATGTTAACAAGATACTTGAAACCATAGAGAACAGATCTGAGTAGAGAGAAAGAATCAAAATTGCAGAAGAAAAGGCGTGAGATTATACATAAAAAACCCCAAATATATACATATACATATACATATACATATACATATACATATACATACACATACACATACACATACACATACACATACACATACACATACACATATACATACTTCTGAGAGGCTGTGTGTGATGGGACACACCAATGGCTCTACCAGGACCTAATAAGTCAAGTGATAGCAATTAAGTATGTCTTTGGCAAACAGTTGGTAGACAGGATAAGGTTTGAAGGAAAGCAAGTGAGTAGAGGAAGAAAATGAGAAAGATCATGAAAGATTACAAAACTGGTGGATCAGGACTCTCTAAGTTATGTTTTGAAGGCAGTCTCTGTGGGAGGGGCAGCGTAAGAAAGGCAGAAGAAAATTTCAAGATACGTTATTTCCAGATAAAATATATAATACGTTATTTCCAGAATAAACGTAAAATAATACGTTGAACGTAAAATAATACGTTATTTCCAGAAAATCTGGAGTGACTGCAAGAATGGTAAAAAACAGAATAAAATGGGAGAAGAAAAATTATAAAAGAAATAATATATTGTGAAAAAAAGTGAAAAGGGTACAGCCATTACAGTGTAGAGGAATATTCTAAAGAATGGGTATAAACACTGTGATCTAATTTTAATGATATTGTTAAATGAACTGTAAAGTTCAATTAAAGTGAAAGGTCGAAACTTTGTAAGCATCAAAAGTGATATGTAATGCCCAATTTATCTGATAGATCACCCTGGCCTTGTGTCTGTCTCTCCTCACACTGTAGAGAAGTTCTATTGGGAGTCCAGAAATAACAAGGCCTCACAAATTTGACTTTTTAATATATTTGTTATTTGAGACCTCTTCTACAAAGAGTTAGCTATCCTGGAAGTTAGAGCACCTGTGGTCAGCCAACACATGAAGTCTCACCTTGATAGAGGTGTCAGAATTACATCAGGTGGAGAAATAATTGGGAGGTTTATGGGGGAAATAAAAATTAGAAAAACTTCCCCAGTGTGCACTCACTACTTGGAATAAATAACTAGCTTCAAAAAATCTTGGCTGAGTGTTAGAGCTGCTCTAAACAGAGCAGAATATTAGACAGGAAATTTCAGAACTTCAAATGCTAAATTAGCTATTAAATTTAGCTGGATTTGAAAAGCAATAAAAGCCTAAAGCCTAAACTGCAGATAGAAGCTAAGCAATGTAGGTAGTTTTCCTTCAAATAACTGGAATGTACAGAGAGATACTATTTTCAAATGAGTAGGAAATTGCTAAATTAAATGTGAAGTTGATATAGTAGCGCAGACATGAAAATTTTATTTAAACCTTAAAACATGTCTACTTGGTTTTTATTGTTAACAGGTCTCATAGATGATGCATAAGGTATGTGGAAAACAGGTGTTTAACGTTATATTTGGTAAATAACAGGTGCCATTTATTGTTTAATTAATCATAAAAAATATGCAAGCTATTCCAACCTTTTCAAGAGGAAAACAATAATTTTCAGCCAAGATCTTTAGTGACATGAGAGATTATTCTTAACAATGTTCATACTTCTTTCATACAGGAACAAGAAGTTTTACTGGAAAATCCCATTCGCTGATACCAGATGGCATGTGAACAAGTGGCATATGACAAAAAGGCAAGCATCACAAGTGTCCAGTGTTCTTTCAAATTAAATAAGTTCTTCTTTGGAAAGCTTCATCCTGAGAAGAACTTGTCTGATCAAGTGAACTTAGGGTCTTGAGGATGAATTCAAATACCCATGTATACCATCTTCCAGTAGGTCATTTACAAAGACCTTCATCTCTTCCTAGGTTGTACAGGGAAAGTCAGCCTCTAATTAGGTTTCTCTCATAGACAATGTTAAGCCAGGACTTTACAGGGAAAATTTTACTTAACTTCAAAATGAATAACAAAATTCATGTCCTTCCTTACATCTCTCCTGGAGTTGAAAAAATCATTTGAATATGGTGACCTATCTCATGCCTCTTCTAGAATTGTGTTTGAATAGCTTTCTGTTTTCTTCAGTTATTTTCAAACTGAGAATTAAAAATAAAGTAAAAGAGAATTCTTTGCTTGTGGAAATCACAGTAATCACTAATATGTCCCCTAGTTAGTACAAAATATTTTGTTTATGCAAACCTTCACATTGGCTACTTCAAAATGACCTTTTCATCAGTATTTTATAAGATTCCTTTGAAATTAAAGGATTCTCTGAACTTGATTTCTAGTAAACTAGAATTCTCTTTTAAAACTAACCCATAAGGAACAGGAACACATCAGAAATTAACTTAAAACAGGAAGAATTCCTAACAAATTTCTTAGAAATATTTACTCAATGGTAATTTTTACTCTTACTTGTCTCTAACTGTGCCTTAAGGTCAGGTTTAATTATGAATAAACCATAAGGAGAACAGAGAGTTTTGCATTTGTTTGAAACTTAACCAAGGCACAAGTTCTTTAAGCTCTTGTTTCTGCTTTTGGCCTTTTGAGAGTTCCTCTAATGAAGTGCAGAAAGGAAGGGATGATGCTATTCCCTTAGTGTTGTTCATTAATGCTAGAAACTAAGTTGGCATTTGGGACTAGCACGCTCTACTGTTCTCCATGGTGCTCTGTAGCAGTTTTAGCCATAATTGCAAAAATGCTTTTTAACCCCTTCACTAAGTCATGACAGACAAGACACGTGAATGTCAGGAGGATGGAGCCAGGCTCTTCTCCATGATGTCCAGTGATAGGACATGGGACAATGGGTCCAAGCTAGAGCATAAAAAGTTCCATGTGAATGTAAGGAAAATCTTTTTCACCATAGGATGACAGATCCCTGGAACAGGCTGGCCAGAGATGTTGTAGAGTCTCCTTCTCTGGAGACATTCAAGACCAATCTGGACACCTTCCTGTGTGACTTAATCTGCTTGGGTGGGGGAAGTGGACTAGATGATCTTTAGAGGTCCCTTTCAACTCCTAACGTTCTAGGATTCTGTGACAGCATTTTTTTTTATGAGGTTACATGTCAGTCACACTAGCAGTCTGAGAAGGACCTAGAAGCCTCCCATATTGTTGTGGTGACTTACTTAACCTTTTTGCAGTTCATTTTTCCTCATTATAAAACAAAACTCTAAGGGATAAAGGGTCAGAGAAGAGCAGGTTTTTTGATCAGAGTAGGTTGGAAAGAGCCATGTAATGCTGGAGGACTGTTGCTTTGCTGTTTCACATTATACATAGTAGTTTCACAAACTTCTCCAGTGTATTTTGGTGATACCTTTGACAGGAGAATAAAAAACTGTCATGAGAAATCCTCGGCAATCAATAGGAAATTGGGACTTGCCTTTACAATATTGCATCAGCTCTGGGCTTTTTTTCTAGACAGTTTGTCTTGGCCTTCATATGTGACTATGAGCAGCTCATCACTGAAACTTTTTCTCATGCTTTTTCTCCAAATATGAATTGGAAGACAGAATAATTTCACACTTTTGAATATATCTTCACTCAAGTTTGTAATGCATTTATACCAGAGGGAGAGTGTGACTCTAACACTCTAACACAGGAAGTCAACCCGTTACCTACTCCTTATTTCTTGAACCTCCCTGAATGGCATTTTAGATGCAAGTAATAACATAATATGCATTACTTTTCCTAGTGATGACTATCAAATACAGTTACAAGATTTTTTAGAACTGATAATAGAAGTTGTCAATCATATCTAGTATTCAGCTTTGGTTTTAATGAAAATTGACATCTTAAATTGACATTTATTTGGGGCTATTCCTGGTGACATTTATTGCTACTGATAATTTTTCATTGGTTTTCATACTGCAATTTTTCATTGCATCATTTGGTGGTGCCTATCTATAAGTTTAACTAGAAATCTTATAAAGAAAAAACATTAATGTTTATTTTTTTCATACATATTTACATACTTCAGCCCCAAAATAAAGTTGTAAGATCTGTATAAGTGCAAATTATTTTAGAAAAATAAACTGGAATTCACCAAGTCTTTATCGAAATCAGTTTCATGAGACTCTGCGACAACCAGAAGCACTAGTTTTGTGATTTCCAGAGTTGTATTTATTGAAGTAAAACAAATTCAGCTGTTCATGTTTAAGCTAAAATTTATCTTTTGACTAGAATGTTTCTGAACAGAACAAAATGAATGTACAGTGCTTATAGGTGTAGGAGGCAGAGATCAGGCACAAAATTCCAGGATACTAAGCTTTGCAAAATGGTTGCTGTTTATATTTTTCAGTAGTAAATGACTCCTGCTTTCCATGCCTTTTGTTGTGCAGAGATTAAACTTGCTTGATTAAATTTTATGACATCACATTGATTTATTTTCATTAGTAGTATGAAAGAAATCTTTGATATTTGAATTCTTCCGCACACCCAGAACTATGCATTTGAAAACATAAGCCTATCTCCAAACAGACTTCTTGAAATATTTTTAGGTCTGGTTATATAAGATTTTACTCTAAAGCTGAACAGAAATTATTCATTTCTACTATATTATGTTTTCTAAATGACACTGCCTTTACAGTTGCCTCAGCATCAGAAAAATAATAATTTGCATCTGTGTTTCTATTTATTTTCCTGAAGATGCTCTCATTTGCTTTGTGGGTCAGAGAAATCACTTGCCTTTTTTTTCTGAATAAAATGCATTTTCTCAGGAGTTGAAAGTACAAAACAAAGTGTTGCATTGATTTCCCTTTGATTTTTCCCATCTTTGAGCAGGTGTTTATGTTTCCTCATGCTTCAGATGTATCAGTTGAATTTTCTGAAGCAAGGGAATTGACAGCATTTTCCCAATCATTGTGCAAGCATCATGCTGACACCAGTCAGGAAAACTACTGTGTCAGAATCTATCTTGGGGAAGTATGCAAATATTTTTTAGTAACTCTATTCTCTGCATTTAACATCAAAACAGAGGCTTTCCTTCTTTTTAAATTCATTTGAATGTATGTGAGTAATACAATTTTGTTCATATCAATATAATATCCACTCTTTAGTGTGAAATCAACTGCTACATGTGTATGATGAGAAATTTAAGTATTGTGTGAAATGTGCAGTTGCCCTTGAAGTGGAACCACAGCAGGTACCTACGCAAAGACTGCCAAATAAGTGTGGAAAAACTTGTGGTTTTCTCCAAAAATTTGTATTCTTGCAGAACACCATTTAGTAAAAAAAGCCCCCAAACACATCTCCTTTTAAATGATTGAAAACTGGACAGTTTTGGCTGTAAATAGATTAGATTTCCTTGTAATGCTTAGGATGCATTTAATCTTGCCAGGATTCTGTATGAGATTTGCTTCTTTATAAACATAGCTTAAAGCATTTTTTTTTTATTTGCAGGAGGAGGAAGACTATATATGACTTTCCGTCCATTGTGAAAATCTGGTTTGCACTTATTTGCAAATTCAGACCAGAAAATTATCACCATTAGCACTTGTCTCCTATCTTTTTACTCCAGATTCTTTTGGCTCTGCACAACACTTCCAGCAACCTCTTCCACAGCACTTATAGCCATCAACTAGTCAGGCATATTCTAGCAGATCTGGACATCACAGCATTCCCTGTTGACCTACTTAAAAGACAATTCTTGCAAGTTAGTCTTGAGTCTTCATGACAAGAAAAGTCGAAGACCACGAATATTCACTAAAACCAAAACCACTTATCGTTTTGAACACAGACATCAGATTTTCATCTTGTTCATTTAAAATCAGGACTTGCTGGCCATTATCTATTTAAATAAATATAGGTTAGAAAGCCTGATTGCATCTCACACAGAGAAGAAAAGCCTCCCCAGGATAGACAAAACAGAAAATACTCACATGGCTCCTTTTGACTCTTCAGATAAATACAGATCAATTGATCCTTAGGATGCCACCTTTCATGTCACCCCATTCCCTCTTCTCCCACTTTAATGTTTCTCTGAAGTTTTTTGCAAACTCTAGGATTTTTTTCCCTTTCAACAATCAGTAGAATTTCAGCTGATTTGAGCATACTGAGAAAGTTTCCCACTTACCACAGTAGTCTATAGGTTTGGTGCCCTGTCTCTTGGTATAAATCTCCTGAAATACTTCCAGAAGAAGGTCACTTTCTCTACAATCATTATTACTTGCTTAGGTTTCCTTTCTGAAAATGCGAATAATAAAAACAAAACAATGAAAGTAAAGGATAGACACCTTAGACAAATATATATATCTCAGAATCACCTTGATACATAAGCAGTAGAGAAACTAGAGGATAGATTATAGTAAAAAAAAATATTTTCATCATCTAATCTGTCTGTCTCTGATTTCTTCCATGACTGTGAAGAAGTCACATGAGTTTTTTAGGGTATTTTGCATAAAAAGTTCAAGGTTCCAACTCTTTATGTTCTGAGGATTTAGAATGACACCGAAGTGATGAAAAAATGAAGGATCTCTTTTCTAACCTTTGAACTTTTCATCACTGTTAGCTGATGCTTTTCATGATAACTGAACCACGGACATTTTTCACTCCTTGATTTTCTGCACATTTTACGCCTTTCTTTCATCCATTAACTCAATAAGTACAGAAGTACTTTGTGGAGGTGAACCAGTCCTTTATTATGCCTATTATGCCACTCATCCATAGACTGGACAAAGCCAGACCTGTCTTGAACCTCTTAGAAGCCCAATACTAGATGTATCAGTAGATTTTATTCATCATTTATAGATGTTGCTATGTTTTGCTATTTTCTTTAGAGCTTTTCCATCTCTACCAGAATGAAAGCAGAAAAAAACCTGTTTCTGATAAACTGTACTGTTAAATTTTATTCTAATCTCTTTCACCTTAGCAGAGTCCTTATTGCCCATATTTAGTTTCTCCACAGCTACCTAAAATGAATTAAAATGTTAGCTTGAAATAAACTACAGTATCTTACAACAGTTAACTTTAATTTTTGCATGTTTCACTTATCTGACTTAATTTACAATGCAATACATTTGAGGACATCATACTGTTAAGGAGTATTTAAACAGCCCAATAGACGGAGATATTTCTTTCAGATTTGAATATACTAAAAAAAATATTCATATATGAAGTAATGAATTTAGTTTCTACAATTTATGTATTTTGTTAGGTATCACAGTAACTGCATCAGATTTTTATAACCATTCTAAAGTCAGAGTTCTACAGAAAATAAATTATTCAGTAGGAACACATTTGAGGGGTGATTTTCATAAGCACAAAGTTCATGCTTTGGATATCTTGTCCTTAGTAAATAATGCCATCTGAACTGCTGTTGATGTTGGCATATGTTATGCAACAAAAAAGAATATACTGATTTATCCCCTAAAGAATTTTTTATTTGAGGGTCCTTGTAGAAAAAAAAAAAAATAAAGGCATGAAATCACTGTGTAAAGAAATACCTGACTATACAAATTCATCCAAATCTGGGAGACAACATACAAGCAACACCTGCCAGCCAGATATAATATTCAAACAATGGAGAGAACATTTTCAGAACCATTGCTTCTTGGCTTTCTCTGAAACCTTGGACATTTCAAGTTGATTTCAGTGATTTATTTTAAAACCAATGATTAATGGATTAATTTGATTTGGGGTTGCAATATAGTCAGCCTACAGGTTTTCAGACATGAAGAACAATTTGGAAACACATAAATTAGTGTACCTGAGACACATTGACCTAGGAGGAAGATTGACCTACTTGAAGAGGACATGGAAATACCCATCAACACGTAAAACGGCAAAGTAGTAGAACAGCTTGACAGGCTGTCAGCTAGCATAACAGGTGCCCCAAAGGGTTCTTTGCTTGTAAAGAAAGTCTGTTCATCTGTCTGTAACTAAAATGAACTCTGCTTCCATTTTTACCATGTAAAAACAACAATTCCTCTCAAACCATTTTATTTCTATTTTCTACTGTACTTATCCAAGCAAAATTAATATTACGATGAATTACCTGTAAACTTAATTGAATCACAGAATCATAGAATACCCTGAGTTGAAAGGGACTCATAAGGATCATCAAGTACAACTTGTATAATAATATTAAAATTGGTAAGAAATCAGATTTATTTTTTGAAAGATTCATCCAAAATCCTTTCCCTCTAAGGAGGAAAAGAAAGTCACACACAGCCTTAACTATGAACTCATTTAGGGAAAAAGAGTTTTGGTGTCACACTCAATTTAGTTTAGTTTTAAATTAATTCATTTTTTTATATGGTAAAACACTCTGGTTTTACTTTTTTTACCCCTCTAATCCTGAGGAACACATTTTAGGAGCTTCTCTTCTCTATACAGTTACCATAATAGAATATACTTCTTGGAGTTTTCCAACTGAGAAATCACTGAAGTGATTGCTTATAAATCCTCAGATAATCACAGAATCATAGAATCATAGAATAGCTAGAGTTGGAAGGGACTCTCTCTAGTCCAACCCCCCTGCAAGAAGCATGGACACCCCCCAACTAGATCAGGTTGCTCAGGGCCTCATCCAACCTGTCCTTGAATGTCTCCAGGGATGGGGCATCCACCACCTCCCTGGGCAACCTGTTCCAGTGCTCCACCACTCTTACAGTAAAGAACTTTTTTCTAATATCCAATATAAATCTACCTCTCTCTATTTTGAAACCATTACCCCTTGTCCTGTCACAACAGGCCCTACTGAACAGCCTCTCCCCATCTTTCTTGTAGGCCACCTTGAGGTACTGGCAGACCGCTATAAGGTCTCCCCGGAGCCTCCTCTTCTCCAGGCTGAACAGCCCCAACTCTCTCAGCCTGTCCTCATAGGAAAGGTGCTCCAGCCCCTTTATCATCTTCATGGCCCTCCTCTGGACCCTCTCCAATTGGTCCATGTCCTTCTTATGTTGGGGGTTCCAGAACTGGACACAGTACTCCAGGTGAGGTCTCACGAGGGCAGAGTAGAGGGGGAGAATCACCTCCCTCGACCTGCTGGCCACGCTTCTTTTGATGCAGCCCAGGATGCGGTTGGCTTTCTGGGCCGCAAGAGCACATTGTCGGCTCATGTTGAGCCTCTCATCCACCAGTACTCCCAAGTCCTTCTCCTCAGGGCTGCTCTGGAGCCACTCTCCACCCAGTCTGTAGTTGTGCCTGGGATTGCCCCAACCCAGATGCAGGATCTACACCTTCATTATATCAGACACAGCTACAAAATCCTACAATGTTAAGTGTAAAATTATGACTTTAGGAAGAGATATATATATTGCACAGAAATTTAGTAAAGCAAATACTTTTCAATGCACACAGTAATCAAAAATCCCAAGAACAGTTTATGCAGTGGAGGTAGACATAGTAAACATGCTTCTCATGAGACCAAAATACAGGCAAAATCTCTATACAGTCCTTTAACATCAGGTAGGGAGACAGAAATAATGAAAGTGAATCACAAAAGGTACTATATTCAGGGTAATGTTACGGAGAAGATAATTAATTTCTCAGTAGATTGTGAATTCTGCCTTCTCTTATCCCCACCCCACACCCCCCGCCCCAGCCTCAGTCTACTGTAATAAATTTGATTTTTAAATGTAAACACTTTATCAATAAGTACATGTACAAAATAGTTGTACTGTATAGGCACATATGGTGGTGGCACTCCTGCTAGCTGAGCTAGTTTTGAACAAGTGAGGGGAGTGTGAATTATTGCTATAGTGACAGTGGGGTGCAGTTCGCTGGTCATGAAGAGAAATCATTAACTCCTCACAGCATCAATTTGTTGCAAGTACTATGTTCACAGTGGTGCCAGACAGTATACTGAGCACTCGTAGCCCTCACTGACATCAGCTGAATAAACTGTGAGCGCTCAGTGCCAGCGTTACTCTAAACATAGGACTATTGCAGTTCTTCAGAACAGAAATTTAGTTTATTTTACTGATTTGCTTTAAGGGCATCAGTTACCAGATTTCTCCAAGGCTGCTTATTTCAGTTAACTGTGGGTTTTGCCAAATCTTGATTCTCCTGTTGCTTCAGTTTGTGTGAAAAATACAGAAATAAACAGTATAATGTAATGCAATATCATTTAAACACATATTTATTCAGTACATAGCTAAGAAAATGAATCCAATATATAATAAACCCGTGATCTGTACCCACTTATCCCAGACCTGAAGTGAACAACTACCATAAATATCACGATTAATCACCCAGTGAATCAATTGTCAACCATGCAAATACTGTCGTAAAAATTGAAGTGATAAGCAAGCTGGCTCATTATGTTTTGGGAATTTTTTTCCACACAATTAACATTTTACACTGGAATTTGCCTTCCCAGTCTATCTAAATGTTCTGGATGTGGAGACCTTTCCCTCACCATCCCAAACTGTTGTTATCCTCATTCCTCAAGGTAGAGGTCAGTATACGACCCCAACCAAAGGCATTACTTAGAATAAAAGGTTGCAATTTGTGCATTATGAACAACAACAACAACAACAAATCCTTTATAACTTAGTCCTTTTCACAATAACAGCATTTTTTTCACTATGTCCTTGTTTCTTTTGATATATTCAATATTTTGAGGTTAGTCTACTTTGTGATGTTAGGGTTTATGTATATTGATCCACTCTCTTAACAGTTTCATCTTACTTGTGAATTACATCCTCATCATCCACTAATACTACATTCATCTGATTTTTTCCATTAGCCTGATTATTTTGCTGCCTTTAATGCTTTTACTTCTGCAAATGGATTTCTTGATTTTTATTCTCTTTTCACATAACAGGCTGCCTTGTTCTTTTTCATTTGTTTTGTTGTTGTTCCCCAAGCTGTTCATATGCCAATGTTAATTTATTTCAGTTTGGAATGGTTTTCATTTTCAAATAAGAGAGTAGAAGTCTCTCACAGCAAAATAACTGCCTTTAAAGGAAAAAAAAAACCCAACAAACAAAAAACAAAACAGGGAGTTTCAGCAGAAATAGAATTGCCATTGGAATAACTTTTTTTCTTTCTCTAAGTTGTGCTGATAAAGTGTCCTAGTCTCAGAAAAGAATAAAGGGTTAATTAGATCCCTTGATTCTCCTATGTTAAACAGTTACATGTGGTCCAGGATATTAATCCAAGATTTAAGTGTCAGCTTCATGCAACATTAAGCACATGAATAAACAAGCGAATTCCCATTTCAAGTTACTTTTAAAAAACATCTCAAAAATTGCTTAGCTTTGCCTATTTTACCTTAATATTTGCATGGCACAATGTGTCAGCAACACATGCTGAAGGAAGGTTTTATAGAGGAGGAGAGACATGGAAGCAAGACCAACCTGGACACATTCCTGTGTGATCTAATCTAGGTGATCCTGCTCGGGCAGGGGGGTTGGACTAGATGATCTTTCAAGGTCCCTTCCAACTCCTAACATTCTGTGATTCTGTGATTTTGTGATTAAGTTGTCCTTTCCGTGCCATGATGTTGCAGCTTTGTAAGTCCTTTCCTCCACCATTTAGATGGAACTCCTTCCACCACTGTATTGAACACATCACTTGTGTTATTTCCAAATAGCTGGTTTCAAAGACAGCATCTTGTTTTGGGGTTACTCTGGATTGTCTCTTTGTTCCACAGTGAACTGTTATGTTCAGTTATATGTTTTAAAGAAGTCAGCAAACAAATGAGATGGGGTTCTCTGAAAGGACTGAGATTCTCATTAGGACACGTGTCTTAGCACCCCAATGCTGGTGGCAGGTAAGGAAGGGTTGCAGTTCTCCAGAGCCCTGATCACCTTTCAGGTATCCAGAAGAAAATAAGCAAACCCAATTCTCTTGTCTGTGTCTCTGTGCTCCTCCAGTCCTCTTTTACAGGACAGAGGGTGTTTTGAAGCAACACAGAATGAGAAAACTGTAGTCAGAAACAGATATACCAAGTTTTTCAGGAAGGTCTTGATTCATCTTCCACCTGTAATTTGAAGCTATCTTCATGAGGCAGTGATGCATTTCAAAATACCTAAGCTGATTTATTCTGTCTTTTTGTGTTGACTTAGTAGAGGTGATAGTTTCCATCTCTACACTGAGTCATTTGTGGATACTGAAAGAGATGCCCAGCTGTCAGCATGATCTTTGATGACAGAAGAACAAAACTGTCAAAAAAATATACATTTTCCCAAATCCCAGTGTAGACTAGGCTAAACCCATTTTTCGAACAGTTACCAGCTTGGTTAAAAATTTATAACTTTAAACCGCTGTGGGTTTTCAGAGTTTTAACTTTGCCATTATTGGATCAGTATTTCATTCTTAGTGTTCCACAGTGGTACCCATCTTTTAACAAGTTCACCTGTTATATTGTCTCCTAGTCAAGGAAAACAGTTATTTAGTCAGACTCTAATGTATTTTTTATATTGATTCAAGTCCTGTTTGCCCACTTTACAACATAAAAAATTACACTGGATTCATGTAGGTGAAATTATTCTCATTGCCCTTCTGAAGCTTTTCAAAGGAGGCCTGAATCCTTCAGTACCAAATATATATTATCATTGAAGATAAAGGTATTGTTTAAAAACATCAACAAAAAAACCCAACAGAAAATGTTAAGTTTTAATCTTAATTTTTTCTGTAGATTCCCTATAGTGATGATTACCATATCCATTGGTGGACTGGGAAGGCTTCCCACAGTAGAGATAAAAAACATTTTGTAATGAACAATGAACTATAAATAGAAAAAAAATAGATGAGGCATTAGAGACCAAGCAAAATATTTCTGGCTGGCTGGCTAATATTAAAAGTTTATAATAGGCAATAATACACTTATGAAAAGGTTAGGAAAGCACTTGAAGAACAGAGGAAAGCTGGTGTGATATATTAATAATAAGAATATTTTTATCTGAGCAACAAACTGCAAAATAAAAATTAAAAATTACAGAATTTAAATTAATATATGCCACTGATATTAATTGCAACATCAGATTTTTGAAAGTTTCAGTATCATTCCCAAAAGACATTGCTTTTTCAGTTAGACGAAGTGATGGCTTGAGATACCAAGATGATGTAAAAAAACAACTTAAAGTGCAATAAATGCATGATTTCAGTTTCTTTTCCAATGCAAAGGAAAAAAAATTCCTTTCTTCTTTCTGAATTCCTACAGTAGGAGAAATTGCACAGAAAAAAAATTAAGGAGACAGATCTGCCATTTGGAAATACAACTTCTAGTCCATTAGACTAACTGGCTAAATAACATAATTTTTATAAGGCTTCACCTGCAGAAAGAAACTATGAGGATAAATCCATGTTCAGCCTTGTTTTTACGCTGTGTGTATTCATGCCTCATGAAAATATTGGAATGGTTTGACAGGTTACTAGGGCTGTGTTTCTGTTCTCCTCCAATGCAGAGCAGCATGCCAGAGGCTTTCCTTACCCAGAAGGGCAAGAAATTTCATCTGTAGTCTGGAGTGCTGATGGAGGACCACAGTTTTAACAGATTTATAGAATCACAGAATGTGTCACGTTGGAAGGGACCTTTAAAGGTCATTTAGTCCAACCCCCTGCAAAGAGCAGGGCCACTTTTAACTAGATAGATTTCTCAGAACTTCATCAAGCCTGACATTGAATGTCTCCAGGGATGGGACCAGTGTAGACTCCTTTCCTCAGGAGGAAAGAGTCTAGAGAAAGCAAACAGCGTGTGGACGTAGTTGCAAAACAGTTTTCCAACACTGTGTCTTAAAAAGGCCCTAATTCAGCTTTAAGAGCACAGTGGAACTTGTCCTACTGATAGTCTTAACAGTACGTTATGACAAACACAGAAACAGGGGAAACAAAGAGAATGCCATAACCTGAGTTTCAAAAAAAGCTGAATTTGTATGCTGGATGCCATGCCCAAACTTTTAAAAAAAATCAGTGAAGCAAATAAAAGTGAGAAAAGGAGGGCAAGGACTTTCATGGGGGGTGTGGTGCTGGAGTGAGAGAACATGAGAAACTGGTGCCTGAAATAATGAAGGGGATATTAAAACCAGGCCTGATACTTTGGCCCTCTTGGCCACCTGGGCACACTGCTGGCTCATGTTTTAGGCAGCACCAGGTCCCTTTCCACCCATAACGTTGCCTGGGGTTGTTGCGACCAAAGTGCAGGACCCGGCATTTGGCCTTGTTGAATGTCATATTGTTGGCCCCAGCCCAACAATCCAGCCTGCCCAGATCCCTCTGCAGGGCCTTCCTACCCTCCAGCAGATTGATACTTCCTCCCAATTTGGTGTCATCTGCAAACTTACTGAGGGTGCATTCAATCCTCTCATCCAGATCATCTATGAAGATATTAAACAGAACTGGTCCCAACACTGAGTCCTGGGGAACACCACTGGTGACCGTTCACCAGCTGGATTTGGCTCCATTAACCACCACTCTCTGGGCTCGGCCATCCAGCCAGTTTTTAACCAACCCAGCACAGAGTGCACTTGTCCAAGCTGTGAGCAGAATGATATCCAAAGATAACTGTGGATAACTGTGATAACAGGTAACTGTGAGCCGTGATATCCACAGATAACTTGCTAAAAATCCATTTTCTAAGAAATAGTTTTTCTCTTGTGGGACAAGACTCAAGCTGAAAGAAGTATTCTTAAAAAACAGAATGCTTTGCTGGAGCAAAGCAGACTGAACTGTCCTGCAAGAGCAACAAACCAAACCATCTTGTGATTTACAGTAAATAGAAGGAACCAACAAAACAGAATAGAGAATTCATAGCATGAATTTCGGTGTTGGTTGGAGATAGAACAATGGGAAATGGTTCCAAATTGGAACATTGAAAGTTCCATCTTAACATAAGGAGGAACTTTTTCATTCTGAGGGTGACAGATTGCTGGAACAGGCTGCCCAGAGAGGTTGTGGAGTCTCCTTCTCTGGAGACATTCAAGACCAATCTAGATGCGTTCCTGTGTGATCTAATCTAGATGACCCTTCTCGGGCAGGGGGTTGACTAGATGGTCTTTCAAGGTCTCTTACAATTCCTAACATTCTGTGATTCTGTGATAGCATCAAGTTTTAGCCACCTAAAATCAGGCATACTCTAAACTGGTCATCTCTAACTAGTAGAGAAAGTGGTTTCCTCTATTGGGTCAATCATTTCAATCTAAACCAAAGACAACTTTCTAAAAAAGTCTCTTCCCCCTGACATGTAGATTTAAAATTTTACTTTGGAAGATCACTATTGAATTATTAATATTAGATGAATTAAAGGATTTTTCTCAGTGGAATTTTTACACTGTGAAATAATGGAATGTAGGGGCAGAATGATGTCTTGCTTTTGAGTCATGACCATAAGTTTTTGAAACAAAGACACTTTTTGTCCTAAAGGGACTTCTGAATTTAAAAAAAAAGGAAAGCACAAGCAGTGATTCAACAGACAGAAATCTCCATTGAAGAAGATATCCACATTTTGACTCTTATCAAATATAAAGTCATCCACTGCATAGAAACTTCAAAAGGAGGCAACCATTCAACTGCCATATTTTCAGTGGTGCTATTAGATTAATGACCAATTAAATTCCAGCTGGAATAGAGTCATCTGCAATGTAATCCAAGCAACACTGATAAACCACAATATTAGATCAATGACCAATTTGATTCCAGATGGATTGTGGAGCCAGCCACAATGTAATCCTAGCAACACTGATAAGCAGAGAAATATGACAGTGTTATAATGATGTACACTAATACCATCCGAGGACAGTGGAAAAATGCAGGCTGTCAATAAGACACCATAAAACAAGAGAAAATGCTCTTTGGAGTTTGGAGTAGCTGACAGACAGAAGCACCACTTGCTGTAGGGAAGCAGAGTGATACAAACCACTCAACTGGTCAGAATACAAAGCAATACTATCCTCAAATGCAGACTCTGATAGTTCCTTCTGGCAATCTGAAGAGAATAAGGAATGCAAAGATTAAAAATTAGTCTTGCCTTCCTCCCACTAGGTAGTCTGTAGGCATAAGGAATGTGACGTTCATTATCCCACTATAAATTCCTTCTTTTTTCTTGTATTAAAATCAGTTCTGGCATATTGAATTAAATGAACATCCTTCCAGCAATGGTTGGCACATTATCATAGAGGCCAAAGGTTGGTTATGCTTATAGACATAATTAGTATCATACAGACCCTACAAAGTGTGCTGGATCAAATGCTAGAAGGATCGGCAGCCTTCACAGTTGTTCTGCTGCTGCTGCTGTTGTTTTAAAAGATAGAGATTCCAAGAAAAAATAAGTCAGGAACCATGGTATGACACTGCAACTATTCATAAATAGACTTTGGAATGTTGATTTTTTGCTCAGAGAGGTTGAAGTTGATCAGAGCTGATCCTTTGTTTATTTGTTTATCTTTCAAGAACTGTAGTAATATACAGAGAGAGAAACCAACGCAATTCAAAGCATACAGCCCAAAAAGTTATGAATAGATGTTGTCATATTTGATGGACAGTTATCAGGAGTCTCAAACCCCCTAAAATATCAATTGTGTCATAATGCAGCATGGCATTTGCAGAGAAGTTAGATGACTAAATAACATACTGGATCTGAAGAACAGAGCAGTTAAGCAGAACACCTAGAGCTCCATTGTGGTGACTCTTCAGAGCCATGAAACAAAAGTTGCTTAGCTTAGCACTTTTAGCAGTTCCCAAGCTTTGCAAAAATGGCAGGTTCAAATTGCCAAAGAAAAACTGATCACAGCTTTGTCAGTGTCTTCCCAACAACAGCAGATGGTTGCATTTAGTTTATTTTCCTAGAAACCTTAGAAACTGTCCGGTCAAGCTCTTCTTTTCCCACAGTCTCACTTCCCACCTCCCCCCAAATTCAATGTCTTTGACAAACTAAGTTTCATTCTACATGCATGTTGACATTTTCTTGTCTTTACAACATTCGGCTTCACTAATTCTACACACATCATGGTGCCAGATATTTACATTTTGTTGAAGCAGACTCTGAGGAAAAGACTCAGACAAGAACTATGACCAGAGGACTGAAGTGTACCTAGAACAGTACATTCAAGTGAAGAGTCACAGCCAGAATCCAAGTGATTTGGGATTAAATGGAAATGGAGTGGAAAGTATCTTTCAGATGTTAGGAACTTTCAAAGCATTTGGAATACAGAGTTAAAAGACACTGGGAAGAAAAGAATCTCTCCCTCAAAGTGTTGAATGTCATAACACATTTCCTAGAGACTAGTAACACCTTGCAGAAGTCCACAGGCCCTTAAGTCATCCATCAGAAACAGAAAAATGTTTAAAGGAAAGAACAATTTAATGAGATTTTAGATGAAAGGGTAGAAGTTACAGATATGAAGAACTTGGAAGAGATGTCAGTAGCACTTCTGCAAAAACTTCAGCTAAGAGGAAAGCTGTTTAGATTTCAAGAGAATTGATGAAGAAGGACCAACGTGCCTGAAAATTCTGTGATGAAGCAAGAAGATACAAGATGATGGATCAGGGAGAGGAGAAAACTTGGATTTTTAAAATTTAAAACTTTCTGGAGCATTTCTCATGCTACATTTTCATTTCTCATGAAAAGGCTGAGTTACTTGGGACTTTTTAGCCTGGAGAAGAGCAGGCTCAGGGGGAATTACAACAATGTATACATTTAAAGTCTCTTCCAATCTAACACATGCAATGATTCTATGATTCTATACAAATACCTCAAGGTATGGGTATAAAGTAGACAGAGGCAGGCTCTTTTTAAATATGACAGGAAGGAACAGGCACAAACTAAAACACAGGAGGTCCTGCAAAAACATCAGGAAAGAATTTGTCACTGTAAATGTGACTGATTAGTTGTGATTAGTTGTGATCAATGGGGCAGAGTCTGGCTGGAGGCCTGTAACTAGTGGAGTCTCTCAAGGGTCAGTACTAGGACCAGTACTGTTCAGTATATTCATTGATGACCTGGATGAGGGAATAGAGTGCACAGTCAGCAAGTTTGCTGATGACACAAAGCTGGGAGGGGTAGCTGACACATCACAAGGTTGTGCTGCCATTGAACAGGATTTTGACAGGCTGGAGAGCTGGGCAGGGAGAAATTGAATGAGATTGAACAAGGACAAGTGTAGGGTATTGCATCTGGGGAGGAACAACCCCAGGGACCAGTATAGGTTGGGGTCTGACCTGTTGGAGAGCAGTGCTGGTGAGAGGGACCTTGGGGTCCTGGTGGACAGCAGGATGACCATGAGCCAGTGGTGTGCCCTTGTGGCCAAGAAGGCCAATGGCATCCTGGGGTGTATTAGAAGCGGGGTGGCTAATAGGACAAGAGAGGTCCTTCTCTCCCTCTAATCTGCCCTGATGAGATCACAACTAGAATATTCTGTCCAGTTCTGTCTGAGGTGATCTCATTCATATTTATAAATATGTAGAGGTGCAGTGTCAGGAGGATGGAGCCAGGCTCTTCTCAGTGTTGGTTAGTGATAGGACAAGGGGGAATGGGTCCAAGCTGGAGCAAAAGGAAGTTCCATGTGAATATAAGGAAACACTTTTTCACTGTGAGGCTGACAGAACACTGGAACAGGCTGTCCAGAGAGGTTGTGGAGTCTCCTTCTCTGGAGATATTCAAGACCAATCTGGACACATTCCTGTGTGATTTTATCTAGTTCATCCTGCTCGGGCAGGGGGGTTGGACTGGATGACTTCTGGAGGTCCCTTCCAACTCCTGACATTCTGTGATTCTGACATTGGATGGGTCTTTGTAGTTATTTCCTTTTTTTTTTTATTATTGCACATATTAAGAATAATATTTACATGCCAACACCATAAAAATATCTTTTATCTTAAGGAATTCTACTGTTTATTGTGTTCTCTCTGTCTCTCCCAGTTACAATTATAACCACAATCAATATGATGGCCCAAATAGTCTGAAGGATGTCCTCCTGTGGTTATCAGTATAAGAACTGTTGTCTCCAAATGAAATTTGAATCTATTTAGAAAAGGAAAATATATCTAAATAAAATATCCTGAGTGTAATTACACATATTACTCCTACATATATTTTGTTAAACACTTCTGTATTCTATTGTTTATTTTATTTCTGTTACTTGTGGCTGCCCTTCCCTGGAGGTATTCAAGGCCAGATTGGATGGGTCTTTGGGAAATGTGGGCTAGAGGAGGTGTCTCTGCCCATGGCAGGGGGGTTGGAACTAGGTGATCTTTAAGGTCCCTTCCAACCCAAACCATTCCATGATTCTGCAATTCTTTGATGCTGTGATTTTTCATACCTACTATGTGACCAGAGAGTTGCCATTAATGGGGCAGAGTCTGGCTGGAGGCCTGTAACTAGTGGAGTCCCTCAAGGGTCAGTACTGGGACCAGTACTGTTCAAAGTACTCACTGATGACCTGGATGAGGGAATAGAGTGCACAGTCAGCAAGTTTGTTGATGACACAAAGCTGGGAGGGGTGGCTGACACATCACAAAGTTGTGCTGCCATTCAACAGGATTTTGACAGGCTGCAGAGCTGGGCAGGGAGAAATTGAATGAGATTGAACAAGGGCAAGTGTAGGGTATTGCATCTGGAGAGGAACAATCCCAGGGACCAGTATAGGTTGGGGTCTGGCCTGTTGGAGAGCAGTGCTGGTGAGAGGGACCTGGGGATCCTGGTAGATAGCAAGATGACCATGAGCCAGCAGTGTGCCCTTGTGGCCAAGAAGGCCAATGGCATCCTGGGGTGTATTAGAAAGGGGGTGGCTAGTAGGACAAGAGAGGTCCTTCTCTCCCTCTACTCTGCCCTGGAGTATTGCGTCCAGTTCTGGGCACCTCAGTTCCAGAAGAACATACAACTCCTTGAGAGAGTCCAGCACAGGGCCACCAAGATGATGAAGGGAGTGGAACACCTTCCTTATGAGGACAGGCTGAGGGAGCTGGGTCTGTTTAGCTTGGAGAAGAGGAGACTGAGGGGTGACCTCATTAACCTTTATAAATATGTAAAGGGTGAGTGTCAGGAGGATGGATCCAGGCTCTTCTCAGTGTTAGCCAGTGATAGGACAAGGGGCACTGGTTCCAAACCAGAACATAGAAAGTTCCATCTTAATATAAGGAGGAACTTTTTCACTGTGAGGGTGATGGATTACTGGAACAGGCTGTCCAGAGAGGTCGTGGAGTCTCCTCTGGGGACATTCAAGACCAATCTGGATCTATGTGATCTAGTCTAGATGATCCTGCTCAGGCAGGGGGGTTTGGACTGAGTGATCTTTCGAGGTCTCTTCCAGCTCCTAATATTCTGTGACCTGAGTGGTCTTCTTCCTATACTTTATGTACTTTAAATAAGAGAAAGAGATTACTGAAAATGTAGCAATGCCATATTCTTTCCTCTGTTCAACCTCATTGCAAATGTTTATAAGCCTGTCTTTCATAAGTGGATTAACAAGATTGCACGTGGTTAATTATGACTGCTTCTGAACATCATCTGTAACAATACAGATATAAGACTGAGAATATGAACCAAGTCCTCATCAGTGATAACACAGAATTCAGAAGTTCATTCTGTGAAAAAATGATGAATTCTCCTTTCAATGACATCAGTGTAAACTTCAAGTTCTCTCCATATAAGTCCGATTCATTATTTAACTGAGAGCATGTATTTGTCCTAAGATGTACTTCATTCCCCTATATAATCAGAGAAAGGACATCAAACATCTATCCATAAAGTGTGTACTCCACAATACATTTAGCAAAATATTGAGAAAAAGATAGGAGCTATAAAATCTAAATTATAGTCTTTATTTATAGTACCTAGGTGACCTTAATCAAATTCTCTCAAAATTATGACTCATTTCCTCAAAAATGAAAGAAGTACATAGTTTTACAGACATATTTTTGAGGGGAATGTAAGAAATATTTTACTGGATCATAAATAAATTATGCCATTCCCTTAAGTTTCTGATAAAACAACCATCAATAATCTCATTCTTTCACTCCTTTTTCACTAGGTAGTGAAAGGTGAACAATACATTCCACTTACACCTTGTCCTCTTCAGTCCCAGTTTTACAGCCACAAAATATGTCACCTGAACAGAAACCGTGGTTACCTGGAACTATTAGAAATAAGGGGAATTTTTTGTGCACCTGAATTTACAGGCAAAAATGTTGACTGGCATCATGTAATAGATAGACATAGCAACACCATATATACCATAACACCATATTATAAATACAACACCACCATAGACTGAAGAGCAGTTTGTTCTCTAAATGGGCCCTGAGACAGATAAAGGATAAGAAAAAGGAATAAAAAAATCTTATTCCACTTAATGCCTCTATGTTCCATCTACCTCTTGGTCTGTTCTATTTGATGAATGGTTAACATCTTCACAGTCTTTCTTTACCTGGCAGGCATCCTCACAGGGGGAGAGCTTGGTTCTCAGTGACTGCACCTTTGGCTGTCTAGTTTGTACCGGTGATTTTTCCTGATTATCTGTCTGAAACTGAGTCATGTAGTACTTATTTCAAAGCTCAACCATTCATGTCCTTCTTGAAGGTTCACCTTTCATGTGGACCTCATGTGTCCTGAACAAAACATTAGAGCTTCTCAAAATACGAGTTTTTCATCATTACTTTTTGGACTGTACTCTTAGATAATTTTAGAATTTTCTTTACCAACTCAGATTTTTGCCTGAATTCCTCAGTTAAAAGAATGATACAAAGTTCATGTAAATTTCACTTAGAGTTAAAAAGAAATTATAAGGCAGTAGTATAAGGGAAAAACTAACAGAGTGCTTTGTTCTTTGCAACCATAACACGTGGGGGTTGAATTGGCTGAAGCGTCAGGCTCAGAGGATAGTATTGAATGGGGTTACATATGGGTGGCACCAGTTACTAATGGGGTTCCCCAGGGTTCCATTTTAGGTCCATTTCTTTTTAACATTTCATAAATGAACTGGACTCAGGACTAGAGGGTGCCTTAAGTACATTTGCAGATGACACCAAATTGGGAGGAGCTTATGACTTCATTGGGGGTGGAGAAGTCTTGCGGAGAGAGACCTGGACAGACTAGAGCTGGACAATCACAAACAGCATGAAGTTCAACAAGAGAAAGTGCCATATTCTTCACCTGGGAAGGGGTAACCCTGGTTACTCATACAGACTGGGGGATCAGACTCTGGAGGCCAAACAAGCTAAGAGATTTGCAGGTCAACAGCAAGTTAAACATGAGACAGCAGTGTGCCCAGGCAGCCAGAAGCACCAACCATGTCATGGGGTGCATCAAGCATGGCATGGCCATCTGGTCCAGGGAGGTGATTGTCCTGCTCTACACTGCACTGGTGCGGGCTTGAGTGCAGTTTTGGGTGCCACAGTACATGAGGGACATGAAACTTTTGGAGAGTGTCCAGAGGAAGGCAACGAGGATGATGAAGAGTTGAAGGGTCTGGAAGGGAAGTCTTATGATGAGAGGCTGAAGTCCCTTGGTTTGTTCAACCTGGAGAAAAGGAGACTGAGTGGAGACTGAGTGGAGACTTCATCATGGCCTGTGGCTTCCTGGCAAGGGGGAGCAAAGGGGCAGGCACTGATCTCATCTCTTTCGTGACCGGAGATAAATCCAGAGGAAATGGTATGAAGCTATGAGAGGTGAGGTTTAAGTAGGATTTTAGGTAGAGGTGCTTTGCTGAGAGGGTGGTCAGGCACTGGTACAGGCTCCCCAAGGAAGTGGTCACAGCACCCAGCTTGACTGAGTTTAAGAAGCATCTGTACAATGCACTCAGTCACACACTCTGACTTGGCTGCCCATGTGTGGAGCCAGGAGTTGGACTGGGTGATCTTTATGGGTCCCTTCCAACTCAGGGCATTCTATCTAGGAGGAATGTAACACTGAATCAAGAAATAATCACATCATTATATAAATTCACAGCTCTTCTATATCTTGAACTCTGTGTGCGATTCTAATCTGTGTGAGAAAAACAGCAATGGAGTTTAAATATTCAGAGGACAGCATCAAGGATCAAATATGTCCTACATTTGCCAGAATTTCCTAATATTACTCTGTTCACATATAAATTCAAATTAGAGATAAAAATTGCTAGTACGAAAACAGTTATTATGTTTATGTTTATCAAATTGGAAGCAAAAGGGTGAATCCAACACCCAAAGCTTCATATGTCCCAGAACATCATCCAGTCTACTTATTTTGCTGGACTGCTTAATCTGGACACAATAAATTCAAAAGGTACCTTCTTGCACAATCCACAAACTCTCTAACCATAATTTTAAGTTATGCCCACATTTTCAGAAGTGCCTTTTCTTGGAAAAAGAACGTGTGCCCGAAGTCTGTTCCTTCACAATGCCCATTTCAATGCATTGCCAAATAATGTAAATAAAATATACATAAATCCCATTGAGTTCCCTAAAAAGATAAACTTCACACTTCTGTGTAAAGAAAAATTTTGCATCTTCTGCATAACAGTCTTGCAGTCACAGCATTCACCAAGGTTTCGAGGCAACTTTCAGTCTAGTGATGATACAAACTACCTTCCTGGTCACCAGTGTCTCAGATTTTGATGTTGTGGGGACTCCACTGCTCTTCATCTAGATTCATATTTCTTGCCTTCCTGGTCACCAGTGTCTCAGACTTCAGAAGTGTGTATGGAAAGTCTGTGCCTCAGAATATATTAGAAGTTATGGTTGGATAGCTAGGACATTGTCCTTAGATATTGCCCTGACACCTCACTCGTTAACTGTAAGGGGGAAAGTCCTGAACCCAGATATAGTATATCCACTAGTACCTCAAACTCTAATGTGTAAAACTTCTTCTGCAAAACATTTTAAGCAGATAATACAATGGAAGAAGAAGAAAAATCATTCCATAAGGACCTGAAGTGCAACATAGTTTTTCCTCTTATCGTGAAATAAGTGCATTGTACCTAAGCTGAAAACTCTCCTGGGGCCACACGTGCAGGTGAGCTGGAGAAATTGTGAGGGTGATGAAAAGCCTGGCAGCAGCAGCAGCAGAATCTCTCCCTTGTTATGATATCCAAGGTGAAAACAAGTACAGAACTCAAGAGATAATTATCTAGATGAAGGAAAAGTGTGATTCAAAGAAGATGATTTACCTTAACATCTTGTCTAATACTACCCTCCATTTTCTCATTCATGCTTGGATTTGAAAGCTAGATCTTCTGAGGCTCTACCCATTCTGAACACAAGATTTAGACTTTTTGCAACAGAAGATACATGAAAGCAATATACAAGGGTGTAATAACGGCAAATGCAGTGTCAGCAGAAAAATACATGGGCTAGACAGTGTCCTTTAAATGTTCTTAGCTTTGAAGCTATTTCTTCAAATGATCAGCAAGTCTGAAAATACTTTCAAAATGTAGCATAAATTGAAAGGATACACTGGATCAGGAGGGTAAGAGTTGACAGACAGCAGCAAAGATCAATATTTTTACCAGACAAGGAGGGCAAGCTTACTTTTCAAGTCCATCCCAAAGGTTGTCAGGATTTATCTTTGCAGATAAACACTTTGGTAGCCCTGCACAAAATGAATGAGTTCCTGGAATTTAAGGATTTCTTGGAACACGTGAATGTGAGAAATTAATTAACAAAGCATAAGCAGGCAGAAGCAGTATAGCTGTAACTTGGCTTGACCTGCCTAGTGAGTGTGTTTCCATCTCTCTTGCTTTAATAAAGATTGCACTAAGTAAATAACATATTCCTGAAAAGATTCAGTCACACACTAGGAAGTATTTAATCTTTCTATGTTCATTTCCATGGTTGAGTTACTGGTGTGACTTGGAGTACAATATTTAAAAAAAATTCTGTTTGAGGTCTTCTATAAATCTCAAACGAAAATTAAATAGCAGACAGTGGATGTAATAGTTCCACAAAAGAAACAGAAAGATAAAAAGAAAATAAAAGAAAAAAACTCTCAATAAAAACCATGGCTCTGCAAGAAGCAAACAACAGAAACATGCTTTATGTAGTGCATATATATATAAATACTTTATAAGGGTTAGCTTCTGGGCCTTGGTCTATTTCTTGCAAAGTTTTCACTGAGCTCCAGAGCACAGAATTAGTCCTTAGGTTTGCAAATGATTCAATGATTTAATCTAATTGTAGTAAAGAAGAAGCTGGGGTTTTCAATGTAAATTAGCTGAGGTTGTCTCAGATATTAACTAGTACAATGTCTCATGTGGTCAGGCAGGTGCTAATGGCAATGCTGACAGTGCCAAGCATAGATCAACCCAGGAACTAGAGTAGAACAAATACCTGCATGTATTATAAACATGTGGGGAAAGTAGTTGGAAGCATCATTGTTTTCCTAGTTGGCATATGTTTTCCAGCAGAGTCCATTCCAAAAATGCTTTAAGTAATTGGCACCAGAGGGAAAAGAGAAGGGAGGTCAGATTAAGGCTACCCAAATCAGCAGAAAAAAAAATCATCACATCAGTAGAGAGAGCAGCAGTACAGCCACTTGAAAACAAAGGGAAAAGCCAGAAAAACAGTCAAGATGGGATGAAGTGCTTACTCCTTTGATAAGATCATTCAAGAAAACTGGAAGTCTTGGAGCTTGTCATTTCTAAGTTCAGCAGGACTACTTCAGGGGCACTGGGGCAACATTGGTGCAAAACTATGCAGTGCTGAATAGCAAGCGAGGAGCACAAATGCGACCATATTTAGCCACCTTAAACACAGCTCTTTCTTGTTTGCAAAATGGAAGTTGATATACTGTTAACTAGGAATGTGTGGTAGGAGACCAGGTACAAGGAAATAGAGTAGCAGAGGGAACTGAGAACATAAAGCAGTTTTAGAACCATATGCTCTGAGGCATGGGAATTTGTGTATAGAAAAGTGGAAGGTGCATGCTTGCCCATGTGTCCTTGGCAATAGGGCAATTTCAGTGTATTCTGGTCCTGAGACTTTTCAGAGGGGCTAATGTCACCCAAAGTGAATGCTAAAACTTCTGTGAATTTATTTAGCAGTTACTAACAAAAAATTAACTACCCAGAATTTTGTGAAAGGTTTGACCTGTGAAAATTGCTCTCTTTTTTCAGAAGAGGACAAGAGATTACTTTTAAGCTGATGCATATTTAGGTGTGATTCATGCATGAGTGAAATGATCTTTTGCCTATTAAACTAACAGTCTATGCACAAAGCAGTAGAAAAGTACTAAAAACTTAAGTAATTCATTGTGTAAAAAAGTTAGGTACTGACTGAATGATTAAATGTTGCTAAATACACATAAAGCTGAATTTGAAGCTCCATGAGAAAGGTGTTTCACATCAGAAACACCTCAAAAGATTAGAGATAAAACTCTGGAAAACCAAGGAAAAGCTGAGAGATACAGAAGCCAGAGGCCAATGACGAGGTAAAAAAAAAGAGAGAACTTCAGCAGTTTGAAAGTGATTGCTAAGAAAATTACTGAAAAGTATTTTTCACATCTGTTATCTGTACACTTGTGAACATCTACATTTCTGGCCTGTGTTTACTGGCCTAATCCACAGCTCGCTGAAGACGACCTGAAAAGAATCCCAGTCACTCCAATGAAACGTGGAAAATGATCCTTTGGTAGATAACAAGGACTATCAATAGTCATGCAGTAAGTATTTGTAACTGTCTCTTAGAAAAACTTGGTCTGATTTTTCACACCTGGAGGAAAGTGTGATTTGCTGAGCTCTAACATTTCAGAGCCTCATCCAGGTTTCCATTTTCTGCTTTCTACTTGTAACAGGGAGTGCATAAAGAAGGCAGCCTCTGCTTCAATCAGCTGTGAAAGAAACCTGTGGGATGCATTTCCTGAGGATTTTCCTTTTTCTTCTCATGATTATATTTACCAGAAAACCTATAGCCAACTCTCAGTTGTCTGTGGGTGAATAACCTAGGCTGTAGTTTAAATTTGCTCCATGAGTTGGTATCCCAAGCTGGTTCTGCATGAGCCTGGAATGGTATAAACTCAGAACTGTACTGCTCGCTGTGTGGATGTGCCTTTTCAGCATTGGCTTAGGAATGGCTGTATTCTACTGTTTGCAGCATCCCTGACTTTCCTTCTTTCTTTTAACTACCTTTTCATTGTACCCTCTTATCCATTAATTTCTGTGGGGTTTAAAAATCCAGCAGTCTCACTAGAGCTAGGGCAGCTCACCTATCCTTTACCTGCCTCCTATTCTCTAAAAGCTGGTTCTTTTGGATGTTTTAGGCTTGTTTCTGCAAAGCCTGCCACAAACTTGTCCTGAGGCTGTAAAAAATATGAATTTAAAAGAAAAAAAACTATGAATATAACCCCTCTGTATTCTAAAAATGGGGTCCTATGTGCATGTCTATGTATTTACTGCAATAAATCAGATTTTTTTTCGACCTGCTCTAGGGAGCCTGCTTTGGCAGGGGGGGTGGACTCAATGATCTCTTGAGGTCCTTTCCAACCCCTACAATTCTGTGAATCTTTGAATCTGTAAATTTTTTTCACTATTTTCCTCCTTTACCTGATAAAGCAATGGGAAGACAGGGAAAAATTTCTAAAAAGTGCAAGGCTGCATGGAATTATTTTAATTTAAGACTTAAATGGAGACTTTTCTGACAAATCTTGTTTCTCTTTCTCAATTTTTTACTGTTCATTTAAAAATGCATATCTTCAACCTTACTTTCATAATGATTTTATTTGTCATAATGGTTCACATCTAATTTCCTAAAAAGCTTTGTGTAGTTCTCTGTGATTTTAAAATATGCATTCTCACCCACAGAGATTTATGCTTGAAAAAAGCTAAGCAAGAGGTGATCTGGGTAAATGGAACACTGTGTTGGGAACTTCAATTTTTTTTTCTTTGAGCTCAGTCAAGAAGTTCTCAGAATAAACTAGAATTGCTGACACAACTTGTCTGTCTTCCCATTCAGGCCAGAGCCAAATCCAATTAGTGCTTGTTAGCGATGCCTTCCTGATATGGGAAGATGGGTGTAATGTGAAAAATCAAAGCAGTTGGACATGTAGAAATAATTTATCACACTTGGTACAAGTTATCTCACTAGCTGGGGCAATCCAAATACAGATGCTGAAGACAAATTCTACATCCCATTCCTCAAAGCAGATTTTAGTAAGTAACTGAAGATGATACATCAGAGAGTTTTTTGACTGTCTTGAACTTAATGAAGGTAACGACAACGTTGAGTTCTTGTGGGTAAAGATAAGGGGGGAAGCTAACAAGGGAAATATCATGGTGGGAGTCTGCTACAGACCACCCAACCAGGATGAGGAATCAGATGAAATATTTTACAAACAGTTGACTGCAGTGTCAAGGTCTCCAGCCCTTGTTCTTGTGAGAGACTTCAACTTACCGGATATCTGCTGGAAATACAACATGGCAGAGAGAAAGCATTCAAGGAGGTTCCTGGAGTGCGTGGAGGATAACTTCCTGACGCAGCTGGTTAGTGAACCAACCAGGAGAAGTGCTCTGCTGGACCTGCTCTTCACCAACAGAGAAGGCCTGGTGGGCAATGTGGTGGTTGGAGACTGTCTTGGGCACAGTGACCATGAAATGATCGAGTTTTCAATTCTTGGTGAGGTAAAGAGGCAGGGCGGCAGCAAAACTGCAACCCTAAATTTCGGAAAAGCAGATTTTGGTTTGTTTAAGAGTTTGGTTAATAGAGTCCCTTGGGAGACAGTCCTGAAGGGTAAGGGAGTCCATGAAGGCTGGAGGTTATTCAAGAGGGAGGTCCTCAAGGCGCAGGAGCAGGCTGTCCCCCTGTGCCGCAAGTCGAGCAGGCAGGGGAGAAGACCGGCCTGGCTGAGCAGAGAACTTTGGCTGGAGCTTAGGAAGAAAAGGAGAACCTACCACCTTTGGAAGAAGGGGCAGGTTACCCAGGAAGACTACAAGGATGCTGTGAGGTTATGCAGGGTGAAGAACAGAAAGGCGAAGGCCCAGCTGGAACTTAAACTGGCCACCTCTGTCAGGGATAACAAAAAAGGCTTTTATAAATATATAGGCAGCAAAAGGAGGGCCAAGGAAAATCTACCTCCTTTGTTGGATGTGGAGGGAAACTTGGCCACAAAGGATGAGGAGAAGGCTGAAGTACTCAATGTCTTTTTTGCCACCGTCTTCAACTGTCAGACTGGTCACCCTCAAGGTTTTCATGTCCCTGAGCTGGGAGATGGAGATAGGACACAGAACAAAGTCCCAGCAGTCGAAGAAGTGGCTGTCACTGACCTGCTCCTCCATTTGGATGCCCACAAGTCTATGGGGCCAGATGGGATCCACCCAAGGATACTGTGGGAGCTGTCGGAGGAGCTTACCAAGCCACTCTCCATCATCTACCAGCAGTCCTGGTCATCCAGGGAGGTCCCAGACAACTGGAAACAAGCAAACGTGACACCCATCTACAAGAAGGGTCGGAAGGAGGAATTCTATGATTCTTTGATTCTATGATTCTATGAAAATGGTTCTCTCAGACAGTGAAGGTTTTTCACTATTTCCAAAGTGGAATATGGGAAAACAGCAAAAAACTAGCATTTCTGTGCATACCCTTAAAACTCTCCTAGGATCTCCTGATTCTTCCACTCAGGAGGGAGAAATATTTTATGACTCTTTTGCAGTCAATCACAGACATGTAATGCCACTGTTCCCATACAGGAGCTGACACTCATAGTTTTAAAAGCACAAAGATGTAATGCAACTTTGGGCCACTAAGATCTTTTGTGGAACAAATTCCAAATAAATGTGTCCAAGGCAGTAGTAGTGACCTGAAGAAATGTTTCCATGGATGACATACAAGCCATTAGACTGAGATCATTTTGCTCTAGAAATCTATGAAGCTACAAAGGTATATTCACGGAGGTAAACAGTTTCTAGTAAATCCACAGAGGTTCAGTAGGGAATTGCATATACATATTTATAAATCTCAAAAGGCACACTCTTAAGAAGAAAGACATATTTTTGTATCCCTGAGATTATAACTCAATCTATTGCAGATATCCTTAGAAATCCGACCACAGGGCACCGCAGATTGGGTCAATGTAGAGGAAATTCATTTGAGATGGAAAAGAAAAATATTGGGAAAATATAAACCAATATGTTTTTTTTTCTTTACTACATATCTTAACACCTAGCTTTATGTAAGCAGGTAACAAATAATTATGAGTGAAGTAAGTTAACATAGTGATATGAGATGCTTACGACTAATGTGTCTCGCTTACAATAGGATAATGTTTTCACCTGCAAGGCTTTCTTACTCTTGTAGAACTGTCAAAAGAATTCAGCTCCCATTTAAGTACCTAAAGGAAGTAGTTCTGTTTCTCAAGAGTATGCATTCAGCAGATCCCTTCTTCTCAGTGGGACATACTAAGAGTTGAATGCCTAAGAATATCTCTCTGGTTCATGTATATGTTTAAATGGAAATGAACTTTTTGGACAATCTGTCTTCTCATATTGGTATCAAACTAGGAGTTGCTGAGTTGCTGATTGCTTTTGACAATCTGTCTTTTAAACTTTAATAGAAAAGATCATTCAATGTTATTGCACAAAAATAATAAGTTTTAAACATTATTTAGACAAGAACTAAGTATTCAAACAATATTTCCGTATTTTAAATTGATAAATAGCATGCTTATCTTTTTCATTTGGTTTTAGCCCATTTGAGAGTTCTGATTCATTCTAATAAAAATTATTTCTATTAAATATTGCAATAAAAGCAATAGTACTTCTTTACCCCTAAAATGAATGTAGACTAGTCTCTTACGGGATAGTGGGTGCTAATATGACTGAACAGATAGAGAAGGATTGAATTATCTGAGACAGGATATATTACTGAAGAATAGAGTGATTTCTTTCTACCATAGAAATATGAGTTACAGAGCTGGAAGTGTTTTTTTCATCCATTATACTTCATGAAATTCAAGAAAATGCTGCCTTTCCAAGCTGGTTCATTATAAAACTGGGATTTCTTTTTTTCTCAAAAATCAGAAATCCAATCCAAAACAGTCAATTGCTAATAGTAATAAAATATGCTGAGAAGACCAAGCTCAGCTATGCTCTACTTACTTCAGGCAAGCACCTGACCTCTCGTTTCCCTATTCCTGGGGGAGGTTTCTAATCAACTAACTGCGGAAAGCATCACTAAATGAGTCACTCTCTACACTCCTTCCTTTTCTTCTCTCCCTGCCTCAACCTTAAAGAACTTCTGAATAAAACCTTCACAAATTCATTCCTCATATCAAGTCTGTGGCTGTGCTTAACAACTTATACTCAGCAAGAGACAGCAGTATTTGTAGAGCACAGCAGCTTTTTGTTAACTAGAGTTCAGTTGTAGAAGGTGAGATGGTACTTTCACTACTTTCTGCCTTTTGGCACTTCTGAATGGAAAGAGTTCTTACACTCTCAAAAGCTACAACGTACAGTATTCTGGGATGCCACTTAGAAAGTTCAAAATGTGCAGAATATCCATACTTGTCCCTTAAGGTGGTTATCTCAGAGACAATGATACTTGTTTCTACACTAAGTATCTACACATATTAAAATAAATGCAAACTTTTTTTTTTCTTTCATACCATTAGCTTATCCACATCAAAATAACCTGAGAATATTAAACTGGTCTGTTCCTGTAAGGCTCTTCAAATATACCACCTCGATCTATAACACTATCAATATTTTAAATGCCATCAAAAGCACTTAAAAGTTTACTTTGTCAAAAGAACATAGATAAATGTTTTGTGCTCTATATTAATGACTAAAAACTTTGTGGATTTGCATTTGGATTTTTAATACCATTAATATTTTATGAATGATTGATTTTAATGGACACTGTTTTAAATTGCTTCTTCTAGTACTTAATGAGCTTTTCCTCTTCTATCAGATATTTGCAGCTCAATAAGGTCATAATGACCTGTTGATAGCAAAAACATAAGTATCTGCAAGGATCAGTAAACAAAAGAATGAATGGCTTCTAATTCTGAGTTCTGGGAATTTCCAATTACTTTTGGATACAACACTCCTGTGTCTTAGTCTTTCTAACCTTAACTTATTGAGGTTGTAGAAAGTATGATTGAAAATGTTTAATATAATTTTCTCCTTTTTGCTTTTCTTACATGCACCTCAAATCTCATTTAAGGAAATAAAAGGTATTAACTCTACTGTGGAAATATATGCCAGCCTTTCAAAGTTGTTTTGGTAAAAAAGGGGCCAATAAGCACCAAGTGTAATTTTAATAAGCAATAAGGTCAGTTAGAAACATAGATGCCATGGAAATTGTGCCTTTAGTGAGGTTGACAATTACTAATTCAGACATTAAAAGTCAAAACACACAGCACAAGTTATATCTTTAAGTCTTGCAAGATTTGGTGGTAATGTTGAATAATCAAATATTAACTCACAACGTGTTTGGCCTTCAGAACAACAGAAAGGGACACACACTGAATAGGAATAAAGGAGTTGTACTACCTTAACATGTGTATTGTTTTGGCCTATATGGGCATACCTTGATCATTTCTAACATCTGCAATTCAAGATGAATGTTGAAAAATTATCAGGACTTAGTAAAGTACTATAAGAAGATTTGAAAACTTGTCATGCAGTAAAAGTCTCAAAGAGATCAGTTTATTTAGCCTACCACAAACTAACAACAGCCATCTGTAAACACTCATGTGGGCAACAAAATACACTGAAAGGCTTCTTGACTTACCAGTAAAATTATGTATGGATGGAAACTTAAGATGAACAAATTCAGAACTATTAATTATACTTATTCATTAGTAAAGGTAATTAACCTGAAGCCTAGCTTGATGGTATGATCTTTCACAGTCAGACCTTCTACATCATGTTCTGATGCATTGAGCTATATTGCACCAGCAGATATCAAATCAGAAAAGTATCTGTAGGAAACAGATTTCTGGGCTGCTCCCTCTCCTTTTTTCTGTCGCTGAATATTCTCATCTTTAAATTGCAGAGTGCTTCTTCCACCACCGTCTCAAGATTCTGGGAGAAGTCTTATAATCATTAGCTCTTGTTCTCATGGGGGACTTCAACTTACCAGCTGTCTGCTGGAAATGCAACAGAGCAGAGAGGAGACAGTCTAGGACGTTCCTAAGTGGGTGGAAAATAACAGGGAGTGAGCAAATTAGGGGTGGTGCTCTGCCGAACCTGCTGATTGAAAACAGGGGTGATGTAATTGTTGGAAGCCATCTTGCACATAGGGATCACAAAATGTTAGATTTTTTGATGTCTGGAGAAGTAAGGAATGCAGTCAGCAGAACTACTACCTTGGACTTCCAGAAAGCAGACTTTGGCCTGCTTAGGAGTCTGGCTGGTAGTCTCTTGGGAGGCAGGCTGAAGGGCAAAGGAGACCTGGAACACTTCTAAAGAAGGAAATCTTAAAGGCATAGGAGCAGTCCATACACTTATGCTGAAAGATAAGATGGCAGGGAAGATGACTGGCCTGGCTGAACAGAGTTTTGCTTTTCTCAGGTAAGAAGGAGAGTTTATGGAGTTTAGAAGAGGCAGGCAGAGGTTATGCAAGTTGAATAACCAGTCCCAGTTTACTGACAGTTAGCAAAAATGACACCCATCTACAAGAAAGGCCAGAAGGAGCATGCAGGGAAATACAGTCTGACCTTTATGCAAGAGAGGTTATGGAGAAAATCATCTTGAATACCATCAAGTGGCACATACAGGACAACTAGTTAATGAGACCCAGTCAGCACTGGTTTATGAAAGGTAGGTCCTGCTTGACTAACCCAATCTTCTAGGAAAAGGTGACTCTCTTAGTCAGTATTGTCTACCCAGACTTTAGGAAAGCCTTTTGCACCTCTTTCTATAGCATTTTCCTGGAGAAACTGACTGCTCATGGCTTGTACTCTTTGCTGGGTAAAAACTGTCTGGATGGCTGAGCCCAAAGAGTGGTAGTGAATGGAATTAATTCCAGTTGGTGGCCAGTCACAATGGGTGTTCCCCAGGGCTCAGTATGAGGGCCAGTTCTGCTTAACGTCTTGATCAATGATCTGGATTGGGGGATCAAGTGCACCCTCAGGAAGTTTGCAGGTGACACCAAGTTGGGCAGTACTGTTGATCTGTTTGAGGGTAGGAAGGGTCTGCAGAGGGATCTGGAAAGACTAGATCGATGGCCCAGGGTTAATGGCATGAGGTTAAACAAGGCCAGGTGTCAAGTCCTGCACTTGGGCCACAACAACTCATGGCATGATACAGGCTTGGGGAAGACTATCTGGAAAGTTTCCCAGAGGAAAAAAGTCTGGGGCTGTTGGCTGAACATGAGCTGGCAGTGTGTCCAGGTGGCCAAGAAGGCCAACAACATCTTGGCCAGTATCAGAAATAGTGTGGCCAGCAAGACTAGGGGAGTAATCCTAGCACCTGTACTCAGCTCTGGTGAGACCACACCTCAATTACTGTGTTCAGTTTTGGGCCCCTCACTACAAAGAAGACATTGATGGGATCAAGTGTGGCCAAAGAAGAGCAACAAAGCTGGCAAAGCATCTAGAGCATAAGTCTGATGAGGAGCAGCTGAGGGAACTGGAGATGTTTAGCCTGGAGAAAAGGAGTCTGAGGGGCAACCTTATGTCTCTACACAGATACCTGAAAGGAGGTTGTATCCAGGTGGGTGTCAGTCTTTTTTCCCAAATAAAAATTGAGATAAAAGGATGAGACAAAACCCCCTCAAGTTGCACCAGGGGAGGTTTAAAATGGGATATTTTAGATGAGTTGTCAAGCACTGGAACAGGGAAGAATCATGGAGTCATAGGTAATAAAGCCAGGTTTCCCTCCTGTATAAACTACTCAAACTGACAGGCCATTAGCAGAAAACACTGCATCCTTTGCCTCTTTTTCTGGATTGGAAAACACTTTGATCAGCTTCATTTGTGCTGAGCACAGTGGCACTCATGTGTACAAGGTGTGGTCAGCTGTGTTACCTTCAGGAGTTTAAGACTTCTTTACAAATTGTGTTGAAAGTTAGCAAGAAGCCAGGCTCCACACTGCCCCTGCTCTTCTGGAGTGTCTCACAATATAGCCTCTAAGTAAGTCTCAGATCAAAGGGAAGGAATTATATGAATCCAGTCATCTCCAGTGGGATAAAATCCATCAAGCATGAGCTTTCTGAATTTATTTCTTAGGATAAGCCATCTAATTTCCACTGAAATCTTACTTTAAAAGCCCAACTGTCATTTTTACACCCAAGTATATGCTCACCTATATTGCCCAATTTCAGAAGCAGATCATGTATGTAATAAACCAAGTTATAAGGCCATTAAAATACAGAAAGTTAATTAGGAAATGCTCATAACATCTTTCGTCACTTATTTGTTTTTTAGCTTAAGTGTAGATGTCCTGCTTTCAAAATGTCAAGAAACTTGCTGACTCTTGTTATTGTAGATATACTGGACCCTTCTTATCTGATGCAAATGAACATTTATGAAATATTCAAACTTGAGATTTGTCTTATATGAAGACTTTGTATGCAAATGCTGTATCTGTATAAGCCATTCTAAATTTCAAATAGGGATTGGGATAAGAAAAGACATTCACACACTGTCCAATTTAAGGAGTCCCTTGGTAACCATCTGGGATGAATTTGATTTTAATTTCCTATTTAAAGTTGTAACAGTAATACACAAAGGATAACATGTCAAATACTTATATATTTTCTTTTAGTTATATCTGATAATTTTATCATTCCTTCCTGCAGAGATAAGGTCTCACTATATATATCCTAGGAACTAAAGATTTCAAACTTCAAAAAAGAGAACTGTATATAAGTACTTAAGTTTCAAAATCATATATCAATAAAGCTGCGTGTGTTTATTTTGAAGACTTCAAAGCCTTCAAATTCTGCAAGCATGATCTTATGCAAAACTGTTTAAAAGTGGCAGCTTTAACATTATGCAACACAGTTGAACATCATGCTTCCTTCTATGAAACCAAAAGGACTTTTGCAGACTAATTTAAAAAACACCAAACAAACCAAGAAACAAACCCAAAACCAAAAACCTTTTCAGAACGTTTTTCTCAACTTTTCAGAACTTTCAAGGAGTCAGCTGCAAGAAAAAACAAAGATAGCAAATAAAAAAGGAAAATAAAAAATAAAAATATTATTTCAGTGAACTAATTCTAGTGTTAGCTAATCCTGCTAGAAGAGTTTGTCCCTTGTTTTATGTAAGAAATTTTGCCTTTCTTATTCTTCAAGTATTTCATTGGTTTTCAATCAATAAATATCTGAACAAATTTGACAGACCATAATGATTACAGAGACATTACAAAGGTCATGTAAGTGTGGCTTAATAATGTATACTACAATAATTTTTCTGGGGAAAAGAACATGTGTAATTTGAAAATATTGTTCCTGACTGGCAAAAAAAAAAAAATCACATGGAATATTTATTTTTAAATGACATTGTATGAGGCTTCTAGTCTGATGAAGGATTCCCTTAGTTTTTTCTACTTCAGAAAATTTCAGGAAATTCCTGTGTATTTTACTGAGATCAAATACTCCTCTATTGGGAGAGGCATAATTCGTGCTATATACTTAGTCTGGATTTCTATGCATGCTGATGTTAGGTGCAGTTGTATACCCTCAAACAGAATGGATTATGGCAGGTTTCTCCTTGCTCTTCCTTAGCTTCTAGAAAAATCTGCAGGAAATATTATCTTGAAATCTTTTATCTTCTGTGATTTTTTCATATTATGTCTAAATTATTAAAAATGTATTGTAAGAGCATTAACAGATAAAGATTGGCCTACAAGTACATAAGGACTTGCATAACTACTTACATAAGTATGTACGTCTCTTATTCTCGTGAAAATGAGCTACACAAATAAGCAAATAAACACTTGCTAGGGCAGTTGTAAGAAGGAGTTGGTCAGTTTACAAACCATACTGTGAATTATGTATGAGGTAGGAAACGAGAAAGACAATGTAGTCTGAGCTCTGTTCTGATATTAAAGGGCTGTATTTAGTTCTGCCAGCAGCAATGGACTCTTGGCCATTTCCTCCAGAAAATCTAATCTACTGACAGCTAATGGAAAGTCTTCTTTCATCAAAATGGTATGGACTAGTGTATTTAGGGAAGCTCTATTTCCCATGCCACATTTACTATGAGATTAACAGGCAGCTCTGATGCCTTCATGGCAGCACACATTCTCTTCTGTAAGAGGTTTGCTTTCCTCTAACTGTATCATATTATTTCTTTTGTATCCCCCAGTAGTGACTGCTAAAAGCTGAAATTCTACTGATAAATGTGGCTGAAAATAGTAGTGAACAATAGTCAAAGATTACTTGTACAATACCTGAAGATCCAGAATAGCCAAAGATAAGGAATTAATTTTTTCTGCTTTGCAGTTATCAAATAATTACTTTATAGAAGCTAATTTAAAGTGATATAATCTTTTTTATGTAGTGGTTAGGTAGAAAGACTAGTGGCATCACTAAAAGAGACAGGGAGGCTCTGCTGAGCAGAAGCATAGCAGTGGAGGACAGATTCAAAGAATATATGTGAAATCAACGAAACAGAGATAAAAATTACATAAATGTATGTATTAACTTTCAGATCAGAATTAAAAGCAGAACAATTATTACACAGTCTTTGAGTGAGTTCCAGCATTTTTTTTTACATAAGCAATTATTGAAAATGCACAACATTGATGAACCCAGAGCACTTAAAGGGCTTGCCTGTATTCACAGAATCACAGAATGTTAGGAGTTGGAAAGGAACTTGAAAGATCATCTAGTCCAACCCCCTTGCCTGAGCAGGATCAACTAGATTAAACCACACAGGAACACATCAAGATTGGTCTTGAATGTCTCCAGAGAAGGAGACTCCACAACCTTTCTGGGAAGCTTGTCCCATTCCTCTCTCACCCTCACGGTGAAAAAGATTTTCCTTACATTCATATGGGACTTCCTATGCTCCAGCTTGGACCCATTCCCCCTTGTCCTATCACTGGCCATCACTGAGAAGAGCCTGGCTCAGTATTGCTGGTTTTATCAAAACATTTCTGCCTTTGCTGAAGCTCCCAGGATTTTTGTAGTAAAGGTCTTGATCCTGCTGTAAGACGTATGCATATAGCTGCTAAACTTAGCCTCCCAAATCTGCTCAAGGCCTCTGGGTTCCCTTTAGTGAAAAGTAATTATTATATCCCTACCAGGATTTTTCGGTCTTCAAATATTTCAATTATGTAAGTCTTGGTCTTGTTCTGGATATCTTTCATCCAGCTGGGAAGCAGATATTTCTGTAACACTATTCTTCCTTTCTTTTCCTGTAAAAGTTCAGATAAATCCTTCCTAGAAATAGCTTCTGATATCATCAAAATCAAAAATAAAAAATAAAAAACTGATTCATTATACCCATATGTATCTTTATGGTTGATAACTTTAAATGTATGTAAATAACAGTCACTTTTCCAGAGCTTATTACTTCAATAGAGATAATTAAATAAAACAACTTAGGCTGATCAAGATGATCATAATTTAGCACAGCAGCATTAGGTTGGTAGAGAACAGTTTCCCAAACAAGTAACACTGGGTGATAGTTTTGTTTATAAGACTGTCTTTGATCTCTAATGTGCAAGCTGCAAGAAACTTTTGGTAAAAAAAAATATATTTTCTAAATTGGCCTCATCTGAGAGCTATCTAACAATATTCCCTATGGTAAAGACCAGGAGGATCCCATGACTTGTCTTGTTTCTCCAGTGCTGGTCCCAACCTGTTGCTGATGGGCTAGTCACAGATGTTAGAGCTGCAATTCCTCCCTCAGTATAGGTTTCCTTTCCCCAAAGCATACTTTTAGGCTCCTAGCTCATCATGCTCCTATACTCTACAGAAAAAGAATATATATTAAGTACTTGCCACTTAAGCTACCAGAAATAATTTTGTTTACACCCTTCATGCTGCCTCTTAGGTTTGTAGGAAGTCAGCCTCTCTTACCTGAGCACTATTTGATTAATTCTAGGTTAAGTTTGCAGAAAAGTCGGCAAAGTTCAGGTTGTGAATCTGGAAAACTTCTCACAATCTTCTAAGCTGTACCTACACCCAAGAAGCAAGGGGGAAGGTCTAATTGCAGCAGGTTGCCTTCCTCAGGATAATTTCCACAGGCCACAGGAAAGTCTGCCTGTCATCTCCCAATAAGGCAGCTTTATAAGAAAAAAAACATGTAAGGAATCCTGCAGGCAAACATGGTCTGATGCAGTTTTCTTGACAGAAAACCTTTTTCAAAAAACTAAGTCACATTGAACAGGGCATGCCTCCACAGCTCCATCAGGCAAAACCATCCTTCTGATGCTACACTGAGAACTACTGTCTGTATTCTTGCTACCAAAAATATTTTAAAATGTGATGGAGTAGTTATCAGAATCTCTGTCTTTGCAAATAAGAATAGATGAGATGGGATTTGCTACTCTTTTTTGTTTGTTTGTTTTTTTCTTATCTGATCCCAGAATTGAGCTTGCATCTTTAAAAAGATAGTGGACATTTTCCTGAAACATAAGCTAATAATTTTTTCCAATAGGCAAAGAGTTTTTGCTGTCATTCTTTATGTTTTTTGGGGGGAGGGGTGTTAATGAAAAAAAAAAAAATTTTTTACTTGCTCACAAATTTCTTTTTTGCTTATTTGCTTCTAAAGTTTCCAGCTTTAAGAAGGAAGTTTCCCAAGTTTCTCTTTAGAGGAAAAATAGGAATTATAATTTATTTTTATTACAGTAAGTTTGCAGGAAACAGTTTTGTTCCAGCAATAAACAGGGTATGTGTTCAGCTGAACCTGACAACATAAAGACTACATCAATTTTATACGTTAGTCGGGCAGAGAGATGCCAGTCTAATTAATCCTGTAACAGCAAAGGTGTAAGCTGCACAATTAGCCACTAGATGATTATGCAGAAAAAGGTAAATGCCACAGTAACTTAACTAGCTCAAAATTAGAAGTCAAGGGACTGTATGGTCTGTTAGATTCAGCAGCAGCTGAGCAGGATTTTGTGAATGAATGTGGAAAGTGAGGGTCAGAATGAAGTTTAAAGGAATGCCTGGGTCCCACTTACAACTCTGGCTTCAAGCCTCTTTACTTGCTGTTTGATTATATGTGCTGAACTTCTCGATTAAAGTTCTATTATTGGGTCCTCTTCCTTTTAGACCTGAAGGAATCAAAAATAAATGCAGACAGAGCTCACATCATGGAGGTGTTGAGAAGTGGGGAGGAAAGAAGGATGTTTTCTTCCCAGAACCACATGTGGTGATTTGACTTTCTACTGCTAACTGCACAAAGGAGAAAGTCTTTCCAATTCTGGTGTAGCACTAATATCATCCATGCTTGTCCATTCTGGAAAAGAAAAGTGATGCTACCAAAGAAGTATGTTCTTTTCAGGAGAGGTTTTGGTGGAACTAATGGAGCACCTTATGTTGCATTAGGAGACTCTATCACTCTGCAGCTTGTACCTTTAAAGAAGATAGCAGTTCATCAATGAATATTAGCTGCAGTGGCACTGGCATGAGCTCCTCCACCTCAGTAAGGCATATTTGGTTACATACAGAGAGGACCATCCAAGTGTTTTTTAAAGTTCTGTAACTCACGACTGTTCAGTCAAATTAAATCCATGTTTAAAGCCTCACACTATTTTAACAGAATGAAATACTCATTATTTAGGGTGAGGTTTATAGCTCTCAGAAAAGTTTGGATTAATTCTCTGTGATTCATTGTGTGCCTCTGTGTGTGTGTGAAAGAAATATTGAGAAAGACCCAAATAATTTTAGCCTAGCGTTTCATTTTTAATACACTCATCTAAAGAAGGAAAAAAAGGTCTATTTATATGACATATTGCAGGTAGTATTGAAAAACAGATTCTGGGAAAAAAAAAATCTTAAATGTTCTTAAAGTTCTCTCATTCCCCGTTCCCAGTCCCTGGAATAATGAAAGTGTAAGTTCAACTTGCTAGTTGAACACTCTCATGCTTGTCCATGCTGAGCAAGGACTTTTACCTTGATTTCATTGGACCATAGTCCATGGCTATAGAGTTAAGTCAATCAGTGTCATGTTGAGACACTGGAGCTTGATTACCTACACCGTTTAATTACTGCAAAGGTACCTGATGCCTGGGCCTCTTGCTTGGCCCCATGACAACAATTACCTCAGTGTTGCTAGGAGCCAGGGATCGCTCCTAGTGGGACAGCACTGCACGCAGCCATCCTGTTCTGGAAACTAAGCTTAGAAGTATGGAACTGGTCAGACCACCCTTTTTGGCTCAGCTAGGCACCTACGTTAAAGAAAATAGAATTGGCATCAGATTTTTTCCTGTATTTTAAAAGTCCACAGGCTTCAGGACACATTCCCCTCATAGATACCCTGATGAAAGATGCAATTTCACTTTTAAGAGTAAATTAAGGTCTAAATCCCAAATTAAAAGAAATCTAAAAGTTAGCAAAAAGTTGTCTCAACTGGCACTAGGCATCTATGTTTAGGGAACAGAATGGGTTTCAATTAAAAGATTAACTTCAGCTGAATTTATTTGTGTATAAATTGTGTGACCTGGGTTTAGAGAGTTACTTCAATCAGTGCTTTTCTGCAGATTTAATGTGAGCGTCCCAGTTATGGGTCTCAGAAATGCCTGTACTGGTGTTAAGTTTTTGCAACCACTGTGGGAGCCAAATCAGGGAATATAACTAGATGAAAACTAACTTTGTCTGGATGCAAAAAAAAACCAAAAACAAAAACCAAACAATTATCCATATCTTTATCCATATCCAGTTCTATAGCCAACCATTTGCCAGCTTTCACTCTCATGACACCAAAAAGGATATGGAAATAAGCAGACAATGGAGCAAGGTGGGACCACACTTTTGACAACAACCTAAATTTATGTTCATTTAAAATGACTGCATAATCATGTCCTTTTAAAAAGCAGTCATCAAGATTCCCTCTGCAATCAAGGGTAAAGAGAAGGCAGTTCCAGAGGGTGATTCATCCCCTTTATTTTAGGAGAGAATGAATCACCCTCTGGAGTTGCCTGTCTTTCTCCACTGATTATGGATGGACAAAGCTTGATTTAGACTACTTACTTTTTGATAACTAGAGAGAGTGCATCCTAACCTTGGTAGCCATGAAAATGGACAGAAGGGGACATTTAGAGTATTGATAGTTTTAAAACAATGGTTAATAAGTGATCATTTAAAGCAAAAAGATAATTTTATTTTTATGATACAGAAGTATTTATTTAGCACTTAATTGGAAAACAAAAGAGTGTAAAATGTTTTGTCAAAAGACATGGTGTGTTTTAGGTTATAGTGTAAATTGTATATTAAAGAACGTGCAAATTTTGGTAAATCTTATATCTAAGGATAGGGAATGCATCAGAAAAGAAAGAATAGTTTGTTTTATAGCAAATGAGAAAACAGCGGTTAAAATGGAAAATGAGTTAAATCCTAAACTAAACAGGACTGAGGTTCTACGGCGTGCATTATTTGCCCAGGATTTAATGTATTGTTATGTCAGAAAATGCTAATCACTATTATCAATCACAAGGTCAATCACAGACCTCATTAAAAATGACAAGCACGGGATTCACAATTCATTTAGCCAAGGTGGACAAGAAATTAAAAATGGGATCAGCTGAGGCAGTGCAGGCTAATACCTCCTTAGTCTCTTAACTCATGCTGGGTTGTACGGGCAAGGATGGTGGTAAACACAAAGGCAAGAGGACTGACTGATTAGCTGTAACAACACAATATCTCATGAAACAGCAGGCTACAATTTAATGCTTTAAAACAAGGCGTACTTCATATGCTGGTTGTCAGCTGGAGACTCCTGAGCAGGAAATAGATCTCCAGACTTTTTTTCCAAGGTCTGGACTATTCCAGGTTTGTTTGGGTTTGTTTGTTTTTTTTTTTACTGCCAGCTATAGGCTGTTTTCAGGTCTCTACAGATTTTGTATCTTATATATCTGCTTGTATGTCTTTTGCTTGGAAGGACAGGACAACTGCCAACTTATTTCATTGAGCCCAATTTCCACTGGGACTCATAAGCAAGAAAGACAGGTATTTCCTGATTGCTAGAACTGAAACACCAATGGGTGCAATGTTGCTAAGATTGCTTGATCTGTCCTTGTAACACAGGCAAGGACATAAAGTGACTCAAAGCAGAGCTTTTCCTCTAATAGAAGCAAGGGTTTCATAATACAAATTTTTCCATAGATATTGTAGGAATACTTAAATAGTATTTAAAGATAAAGCTGATTTAGGTAACAATCAAAAAAGAAATTCTGCAATTTAATAGACAATTACCAACCATGAAAATTAATAAATGCTTCAGAGACAAAACAATTCACTTAGCAAAGTTACAAGTGCTGCACTATATACTTTACCCTCAGTAAAACATTTTTTAATAAATCTTTTTGTACTTTCCTAGTGGAATCTGTTTTCTCCCCCTAGACTTAAAAAGTACATTAATAGTCTTAATATGTGGATTTTGTTCAAATAATTGAAAATTTTACTTATTGAGCAGATAACAGTAACTAATACTCAACACTCTCATTTGTCTTGCAGACAAGCCAAGGATGACAAACTAGTGTCATCTTTCTTAATTACTGTTTTACCAGGGTAGAGTTTAATGCTAAATGACATTTATGGATTAATGCTGTGTAATCTGAATATCCTGATGGAAATGACTTCAGAAAACAGACAGACTGAAAGCAAAGTTCAGGGAAAGTGATACTACCTAGGGACTATCTTGGGCTTTTGAAACACACTCCACAAACACTAAAATGTAGTTTTTAAAGAGTCCTTAAGTTTCAGTTTACTTGCATCACTCTAAAATTTTATCTGGCATGTGATGTTAACTAGGACAAACACAGCTAAGACACTTCAAAGAACACTCCACACTTATCAAGTAGGTTCAACAACCTGAGTGCATACTATGATCCATTACGGCAGTACAAGTCATACAATTATCCTTCAGACAACATGTCATGCAGGTTACATCATGCAGCCCAGTACACAGCACAAGAGATAAGGGTTCATAGAAAAGTCCCAAGCCTCTATTCCAGCTGAAAGAAACTCTGCAGTCATAAATCAGAGGTTTTAAAAAGTTCCTTGAATGCATACTTTCAAAGATGTATTGTGCAGGAGAACTTCCTTTTTAGAATGCATCTCATGTGGCATCCCATTGTATTAATCTTTGCATTACCTTCCAGAACCAACTGTGACAAGTCTCAAAATATATCTGTGTCATGAAAGATGTCATTTTATTTCTATTAAGTTGAATTAATCCACCTGTTCTTTCCTGCTGAGATTTATAAGGTAGTATAAGGAAAAACTCCAGGTACTTCAGATCTGCAGAGTGGAATAAAATGAATTTTGCTGTTACAGAGAGGCTGCAATGCTTAAAGTATCCTGAAATATTTTATAGTATAAAAGAGATGGACTCATTCCTAGAATATAAAATCTATTTTAGTTTTCATCAGTGTCTTGGATGTCTATCCTACTTAACATTAGTTTGCAGAACTTTGTACAGGGATTTACATTTCAAACAATATCAAGTCTTAAAGGCACAAAATAGCTTTAGAGCTGTGTTTTAGTCTCACTTTTAGATAACAGTAACATTGCAGATGAGCTACAGAAACATGGCATGGAAAACTGCTGCAGTTGTTACACAGTAAACGGGAACCTTTTGATACTGGAATTTGTTTTACTAAACAAACAAAAACCAACCAACCAAAGGAAAAAAAAAAAAAACCCAAGCCTCAAACACCCTTGAAAACCAAACCAACCAACCAAAAAACAACTACAACAAACTAAATCTGGTCAGAAAAAATGCGCTTTTCTGTACATATTTCAAACTGTACAAGTTTGTACCCTGTTTCTCCCAGACAAATGTTAGAAGTAATTGCATCAAAAATCCCTGACATGTTATTCCATATGATCTTAGAGTGTGGTTCAAATTAAATTATTAATACAAGTATTACTTTTTTCTTCATTTTTCTATAGTTATTCTGTTTAGAATACTTTTATCTATATCCTTTTTGTTGACTGTACATGATGGCTGTCAATCACCTGCAGGTCAGTTACAAAAATAGTGGTAAATTTTAGATGCATTCAATATTCCACAAAATTTTGTAACTTCACTGGATCATTTTACTTACCTTGTCTAAATATGTCTTTATGTCATGTTAGCATGCTCAGTCTCCCTCTCTTGTACCTTCCTCTTCATTGCCATATGAATGACTTCATCTGATCTGTGCTTATGGGACATAATTGGACATATGGGAAGATGCCAGACTTCCACATCAGACAGAGCCAGTTCCAGCCTTCTCCTAGACAGACCCACTGCTGGCCAAAGATCAGAAATGTTGGTAGCCCCTCTGTGACAACATTCTTAACAAAGGATTAAAAAAAAAAAGCTGTAACAGCAGCCAGAGAAGGGATTGAGAACACATGAGAGAAACAAGTCTGCAGACCCCTAGGTCAGTACAGAAGGAGGGGCAGGAGCTGCTCCAGGTGCCAGAGCAGGGATTCCCTGCAGCCTACGGAGGTTGATGGTGGAGCAGAGATTCCACCTGCAGCCCGTGGGGGACCCCACTTTGAAGCAGGTGGATGTTCCCTGAGGGACGCTGTTACCTCGTGGGAAGCCCATGCTGACGGGAAAGAAAGAACATGAGGAAGAAAGAGCAGCAGAAACCATCTGTGATTAACTCCCATTCACTGTCCCTCTGCACTGCTTGGGGGCAGGAGGAGAGAAAATCAAGAGTAAAGTTGAGACCAGTAAGAAAGGAGAGGTAAGGAGAAAGTGTTTTTTAGATTTGTTCTTATTTCTCATTATCCTGCTCTGTTTAATTGCTAATAAATTAAAATAATTTCCCCAAGCTGAGTTGTTTTGCCCATGATGGTAATTCCTGAATGATCTGTGTCCTTATCTTAACCCATAAGCTTTTCAGCCTATTTTTATTCCCAAGTCCTGTTGAGGAGGGGGACTGATAGTGTAGCTAGCCAAGGTTAACCAACCACAAACACTGATATTTCTTCATATTTATTTAAGTAGCAATTAAATAGCACCTCCCAGCTGAATGCCTCCCTGAAAATATTGTGTTTTCTCTTACTGCGCTTCAAACTTCTGGACTCAAAGAATAAATACATACTGCTTTATGAATGGAAGCAATATGTAAAGATACATGATTAAGAATTATTCCGGTAATTCATAGAGACAAAGAATAGTGAGGCTGGAACATGCCTCTAGAGGACCTCTGATCCAATGCCTTGCTCCAGCAGGGGCCACTCAGAACCAGTCGCCCAGAAGCATGTGCAAATAGCTTTTGAATATCTCTAAGGATATCTCCAACCTCCTTGAGAAAATTAAGTTTATTTAAAAGGTAGGAAATTTTTTGAACATAGATTTGGACAGAGAGCAGTCATAGACAGTAAAATAAGCACAACTTTATCTTAATTATTTGCAAAGCAGAATGCCACTGTTAGGGCAGTCTGACTAGTGGGTTAGTCACCTAATCCAGGTGGACACAGAGTCAGCACTTTCACCACTTTCATCAAGTCCCAAGCAGAAATCACTGACATCTAAGTTTCTGACACAAGTCAGAATTCTAATTCTGACACAGATTCTAATCACTGACACAAGTTTCCAAACTAGCTCCCCTCTCCCACTCCTATGACTTATTTCTAGGGTGCTTTATCCACCTAGGTGGGCAACAGTGACAACCTCTAGCTAAATTTTTCTTTATTTCAATATCTTCCTGCTCTGTCAGTATTAAGACAGGACTGCAGCTGTGTAAGGGTTCCTCCCTGGTTTGAGGTTATTCGGCAGATGACAAAATGCAACTTCTCTGAATGACAGCACATTTCCATTACCATAAAAGCTACTTAAGACATGCTGCTGTGGATTGGGGCTTTGCTGGAGTGGAACAATGCACATGTTTTTAATTCTTCATTAGGAAAATCCTTTCGACAGAATATGAAATATATATCCTAGAATTAGCAAGCTCTGTATCCATCATGTTTGCCTTCCACACATAGTGTAAAATACACAATCTAGAATTGATGAGCTTTGTATCCATTACATCTCTACAAGAAAAGGCAGAGAATTCATCTTCCATGCAGTAGAAAAGAGAAAAGGAAAGCAGGCTGGTTCCCTGTATAAAGTGAAATAAGGAAGGATAATTCCAGAACTAGGGAACCCGGTATTAGGTTATGGCATTAGCTTGGAAATCTGAACACCAGGGTTCAATTTCCTGCTAAGCAGGTGACTTCATACTGCCTGGTGTACACTGGCAAGTCATTTAGTCACACACAACCTCACGCTCTGACAGTAAATTTATGTTAAGAGTATTCTCACACTATGAGAATACATACATTAAAGGTTTTCAGGTATTAGCTGTTCAATGATAAAGGATATGAATTGGAGAAGTATGAGCAATGCACACACACACTTGTCACAGCAGGATGTATTGCTATGTGAATTTTCCTCCTTTCAGTTCTGAAATAGGGCTGATTTGGAGATCAATAGGATTTTAAACAAATTTGATTCCTTATTCTTTCATAAGTCTAAAAATTCTACTTTATCTCACTGAGGATTCTGATATAACAAAGCAAGTTTCACTGAAAGAAAAGTTAGGAAATAATGTGTTTATTGTTTTAATTAAAAGATTTTAAACTTTACTGGATTTAAGCATTCCTTTCCCCCTCTTTATTCTGTAGTTCTTTGTTCTATTGGAACATTCTATCTGTTTTGGGACCTTTTCTTTCTGTTTCCCCTAAAAATGACAACTTACTAGACAGGACAATCTAACATTGTAAATGTTTAGGAACACAAGCTTTTTCTCCCTAGCCTCCTGGTTTAAAATGTTGTATTTATTGGGTTTTTTACTCTGCTTATCACTGTAATAATTGATGTCTGCACAGTATTATTGGATTTTGAGAGAGTACATTCCTGCAGGACACTAAAGTGGTATCACAATTTTGTAGACTGGGACTGAAGGAGGAGAGTAAGAAAGGTAGAAATTCCATTAAACCATGCAATTTCTACAGAAAATCAGTGCTGATATACAACTGAAATTGGTGTACTAACTCCTTTTTGTGATTCTTTCAGGATGAATAGGTAACTTCCCAGAAGTGGGACAGAAAATCAGTGGCATGGTTAAAAACAGACAGACTGCTAGTCCTCATACCCAATGCTTTCCACACATCTTTGCTCTTTGAAGTCTACTTTTTACATTAACAACTGGTTTTCTAGATCTATTTGTTGCTCTTGGAGGCCCTGATTAAATTACCAGTGTTGAGTGCTTGGTTTTATTTTATCCATTTGTAACGTGCACTCATGGCATAGTACTGAAATTAGGGAAAGCAATTTTCCTCCAATACTACTTGTCATGATTAAATCTGTTCTTCTGAAATGGACCAGAGTCTGTTCTCGGGCTCCGAGGAAAAATGGCTTTGCCTGGATCAAACCATAACCATATTGCTAACATCTTTTCCTTCTTCCAAAATGAACAGCACCATCCATAGCAACTATGTGAAACAAATTCCCAACCCTGTGCCCTAAATAGTATGCAGTCGTTCATGTAAAGCATAAGAGGTTCAGGCAACAGGAGCCACACCAGACCACAGCCCCTGGTGGCAGAGTCAGCCTTGTTTGAGGGACATTGGAGTTCAGGATATTACTCCAAACTCAGAATACCAAAAATCTGATCACAGGTCTTTCTTTACCAGCTGAATATCCTCATAACAGGTTACTTGCCATGATGAGACATCTTTTTGTATGTAAGTCCCCAGCTTTATTGTATGTGACTAACCATAACAGAAATGCCCAAGGAATAATAGACACACCCAAAGGCAAGATGCTTTGGGAATAAGATGCTCAAGGATGTTCCAAAATGCTTTGCCCTTAATGACTTTTTAACATGTCTGCAAATTACAGCTAGATACTCAAGAGGGATTGGACAGTCTCGGTAGTGACAAAATGACAGGACTGAGTATCAAAATTGCATTGAAAAGTCTAGGTTTCTCTTACCAAGTTAAGCCTTAAGGTTCTCTATGCTGTGAAGAAGGAGTCCTATTGGTTGAAATACCCATCTATTGAATAAGAAAAATATGTTCTAGGAATGTTGTGTGAATTATTATTTTTTTTTTTTAGGACTCTCTAGTACTCTAGTGACACAGACTGAGAAGTACTCTGAACAGACTCTGCTGGGTAAAAACTGTCTAGATGGTTGGTAGCAAAGAGTGGTGGTGAAGGGAGTTAAATCCAGATGGTGGCCAGTCACAAGTAATGTTCCCCAGGGTCCAGTAGCTAGTTCTGCTTAATATCTTTATCAATGATCTGGATGAGAGGATAAAGTGAACCCTCAGGAAGTTTGCAGGTGACACCAAGTTGGGCAGTACTGTTGATCTGTTTGAGGGTAGGAAGGGTCTGCAGAGGGATCTGGAAAGACTAGATCGATGGCCCAGGGTTAATGGCATGAGGTTAAACAAGGCCAGGTGTCAAGTCTTGCACTTGGGCCACAACAACTCATGGCATGATACAGGCTTGGGGAAGACTATCTGGAAAGTTTCCCAGAGGAAAAAAGTCTGGGGCTGTTGGCTGAACATGAGCTGGCAGTGTGTCCAGGTGGCCAAGAAGGCCAACAACATCTTGGCCAGTATCAGAAATAGTGTGGCCAGCAAGACTAGGGGAGTAATCCTAGCACCTGTACTCAGCTCTGGTGAGACCACACCTCAATTACTGTGTTCAGTTTTGGGCCCCTCACTACAAAGAAGACATTGATGGGATCAAGTGTGGCCAAAGAAGAGCAACAAAGCTGGCAAAGCATCTAGAGCATAAGTCTGATGAGGAGCAGCTGAGGGAACTGGAGATGTTTAGCCTGGAGAAAAGGAGTCTGAGGGGCAACCTTATGTCTCTACACAGATACCTGAAAGGAGGTTGTATCCAGGTGGGTGTCAGTCTCTTTTCCCAAATAAAAATTGAGATAAAAGGATGAGACAAAACCCCTTCAAGTTGCACCAGGGGAGGTTTAAAATGGATGTTAGGAAAAAATTCTTCACCAGAATATATACCAAACCCTGGAAAAAAGCTGCTTAGGTAACTGGTTGAGTCACCATCCCTGGAGGTACTTGACAGACTTGTAGATGTGACACTTTGGGACATGATTTAGTTGTGGACTTAGCAATTTTACATTTTCAGTTGGACTCAATGATCTTAAATGTCTTGTCCAACCTAAACAACTCTATGATTTTGTGATATCTAAATAAAAAAAAAAAAACCCAAAACTATTGAAGCATTTAATGACAGAAATGCAAGGTATCTGAATACATGTGTTCTGTTTGTTCTTTGCTTCCCTCTGTTTTCTGTCACGTGTTTTGGGTTCATTTTTCATATTTTTTGAAGGAAAGGATATCAAGTATTTCTGAAAAAAGGGACCAAAGACAGTTTTAAAATAATGCACTATTCGGTTATTTAGGATAAAATTCAATGTACATATATAGAAAACGTACAATGGTAAGGTAGTTCTGTTACACCTTCTTTTACTGTGATGTGTATTTATTACTTTAAATAGAAGAAAATAATGAATTAATTAATCAATCTTTAATGTGTTTTATAGTGGGTTACTCATATTAGACATATATCCGTATTAAAGAAAAATAAAAGAAAAGAAAGAAATAGAACTTTATGGTTAACTGAACTTTTCTAACTAGGGATGTGAATATGTGTTCTACATTTGAGTTTCTAGGGTGTTGTTCATCAAATGGGATTTTCTTCTGTGTACTTTGTAAATAAAATAAACCTTTTAATTTATTTATAAGTAGAGTATCTGTACTGTTACATTAAAAGCAAGGAGGTAATTCATGGTTGTAAGACCCAGTGCTGAGACTTGTTAACACTAAATGGAATATAAAAAAGGTGGGATAATACAAATAGAAGAATAGCTTTCAGTTATTTAGAACTATTTTCTTTACCTTCATGCTGTGTAATTAATAAGAAGCCCACAAGGGAAAAAAAAATAAAAAGACCCAACATCAAAATACCTTTTTAAGAGATAAAGTCATAATTTGGAATTATAAGGAAAACTTAATATCCTAAAATGAGTCATATTAATATAAAAATTGAATTAAATAAAATTATCAGTAATTTGATATTAAGATTTCTTTTAACTATGGGAACGTGAACTATTATTAAAGTGATAAAATTTAAAATCTGTGTCAAAGAATCAGCCTGGATAAATAAATCACCAGAAGAGACATCTGAAAAATTATATGAAATCTGAGGAATCTGACCATTGTGTCAACCTCTAACTTGTGTCCAGACTAGGAATTGTTGCTGGTATGCTAAAGCTGGATAGTGGTATTTTTTTCATGACTTTCCCATTCTGATACAGTCTACAATGAATACGCTATAATACTGGAAGAAGAATAATTTTACTCTCATCCCAGGAGCCCATGTAACACTGGCAAAATATTCTTTTCCTTATATGAGCTTCATTTACAGTGTGGCCTCAGAACCCTTTGCAGTCATTGAAGAATCTGTAGGATAAAAGATGGGAGAAAATTACCAATCTGTGTATGTATTTGTCAGTGTGTGCGATACGGATAGAAAGTAGGGATTTCTCTCTCACCATATAAGGAGAATAACCTGCTACTAAAATTATGGTTAATCCACAAGTTTTTAAATAATAAAAAGTATAATCGCATTTTATATTTATAAATTATTGATATAGTTATTAACTATATTTAATTTTAATAAAATTATTATATATTAATGGATATTATTATTAACTGAGGAAGTTAATAATAGTGT
>VXBZ01003012.1:744867-809639 GCA_013399135.1 Heliornis fulica
GATGACCATGAGCCAGCAGGGTGCCCTTGTGGCCAAGAAGGCCAATGGCATCCTGGGGTGTATTAGAAAGGGGGTGGCTAGTAGGACAAGAGAGGTCCTTCTCTCCCTCTACTCTGCCCTGGAGTATTGCGTCCAGTTCTGGGCACCTCAGTTCCAGAAGAACATACAACTCCTTGAGAGAGTCCAGCACAGGGCCACCAAGATGATGAAGGGAGTGGAACACCTTCCTTATGAGGACAGGCTGAGGGAGCTGGGTCTGTTTAGCTTGGAGAAGAGGAGACTGAGGGGTGACCTCATTAACCTTTATAAATATGTAAAGGGTGAGTGTCAGGAGGATGGATCCAGGCTCTTCTCAGTGTTAGCCAGTAATAGGACAAGGGGCACTGGTTCCAAACCAGAACATAGAAAGTTCCATCTTAATATAAGGAGGAACTTTTTCACTGTGAGGGTGATGGATTACTGGAACAGGCTGTCCAGAGAGGTCGTGGAGTCTCCTCTGGGGACATTCAAGACCAATCTGGATCTATGTGATCTAGTCTAGATGATCCTGCTCAGGCAGTGGAGTTGGATTAGATGATCTGATTGTGACTTCACTGGATAATTTTACTTACCTTCTCTAAATATTTCTTTCTATATGTCATGTTAGTATGCTCAGTCTCCCTCTCTTGTACCTTTCTTTGCAATGTGGCTTCTTTAAGAAGCCACTAGACGTTTCTTAAGGGTCCAACAAAGTAAATCCCAGCTGTGCTCTCAAGACCAAACTCCCAAACCCTGTTACTGACAAGGCTGGCTGGGCTAATCAGCACCGGCTACAGCACCTGGGAATCACATTTTAGAGGGAAAAACACTAACAGCCACACTTGGCCACCAGAGAAGGGATTGAGAGGATGTAAGAAACTTTGCAGACACCAAGGTCAGTCAAGGGGGAGGAAGAGGCGCTGAAAGAAGGTTCCCTGTGGAGAATACCATGGTGAAGCAGGTGTCCCCCTGCAGCCCTCGGAGGACAAAGAGCCCCCACTTGTAGCCCATGGAGAAGCACCTGGGCCAGGCAGGAGCCCACCATGGAGCAGGTGGAGGAATAGGGAAGAATCTGTGAACTGCGCTGGAGCAAGTCCCTGACAGAACCTGTGTGGAAAGAGATAAGATACAGAGGTCCAAACCAGAACAGATTTACTGGGGGTGCTTGTGACTCTGTGGGGGACCAGGCTGGGGCCAGCAGCCTGGGACTGAGAGACTTAGAGACATTTTATGAGTTTATAGAAGTGACCCATGCTGGGGCAGTTGGTGAAGAGCTGAGGCCCTGTGGGAGAGGANCGGGGGGGTGGGGGGAGGGCTGTGGTTAGAGCTGTTTCTCATTATCTGATTCTGGTTTCACTGTGTGTAGTGTAGTGTGATAAATTAGAGAGTTTTCTTGCCTTTCATCTGTGTTGAGTCCGTTTTGCCCATGACACTAATTGCAGAATGATCTCTCCCTGTCCTTATCTCAACTCCAAAGCCTTTCAACGTGTATTTTCAACTAGCTAAAAGGGGAGTGATAGAGAGACTTAGTTGGGAGTCTGACCTCCAACCAGGGTCAAACCACCACACTACTGCTCTGAAGGGAGACAACAGGAATGCTAGAAGAGGACAGTACTCCAAAAATACTGAGAGGTTCATACAATCCAGGTAGGAGCTGGAAAGGCCAGTGTGAATTTGGGAGAAACAACTCTACCCAGACAACCAAGTCAAGAGATAACATACTTTCAATTATGTAACATACACTTCATCCTGGGAAGAGCAAAAAAATTCCCATTATCTATTTCTAGTATAATTGTGGTTTTCTTATAATACATTCAAGCTATGAGCAAAAATAGAAAGAACTCCCTAAGCAGTACTCAACTGACATTAATCCCATCTAAAATTTCAGATGTCACACAAGATAGTGCAAAGCATCCATCTCCTGGATCATCCTGGAATACCCCACCTAAAAAAAAATTTAAAAAGTGAAGTCTAAAAGGTTTTCTGCATTCCATAGAGGACCCCAAAGCAGTTTTCCCTCTGGAACCAGAAATTGTTCTGAAAAACACAGAACCCAATCAAAAAGAAAAATCCTTACAATTTGATCTCTAAATCTAATTAGTTGACTGCTGGACCTGGAATAATTTAGGCTGTTCTAGACAAAATTGTCTACAGAGAGCTAGCATCAAAGCTAGCAATTTCTTTCTGAAGGCTGGACCTGTTGCAGAGCCTAATTTGGAGGTGGTCCAGCTTAGGGGTTTTTCCCAGACAAATACATGTATTGAACACAGTGAATGAATCATCTGTGGATCCTTTGAACTCCAGCTATTCAAAACAAAAAAAAAAAAACAAAAAAAAAAAAGAAAATGCTCTCAGATTCTTTACAGGTTCAAGAGCAGTTCTGAAGATTATACTGTTTCTTTTGTCTTGGAAGCATTTGTTTGGAAGAATGGCTATTGACACAGACAAGAGCTTCTCTCTTCAGAATTACTGCAGTTTATGCAGCAGGGTATTTAAAGGTTCTTTGGACCTGGGATTGAGAACATTGAGATGGATTCTGGAAAATAAACTGTCTGCCATTTTCAGAGAGCAGTAAGAATAGTCTTTCAGGAAAGAGAGAGAGAGGTCAAATAATGACCAACTGCCCGCAGAACTAATTCCTAGTCATGGAGCCCTTCTCTCTGTCTTTTTAGCTTTCACTTAGTTCACTGGTACATGTCCCCTCTGCACTTGTCCAGAAAGTTTATGAAAGCAGCTTAGGCCTAGTAATGTGAGCAAGGCAAAAGAAGAGAACAAGTGCATTTGCCATGAACTTTTTATATGGTCCTGAGAGCTGTGCTCTGACCAGGTTCACAAGTGAGTGGCTGATCAGTAACAATACCTGCAGGGATTGAACTCTGGGGATGACAAGAAAAGAGTGGAGAGTCAAAGGAAGACAACAACATGGGCAGTGGATTCATGCAGCGTGGGACTATTTTGAATCTCAATACATGCCGTTTCCGTTTGAGGTTTCTGTAACTATGTGGTCTTGCACAATAGATGCCAGCAATCTTTATAGCTGTTCAGGAAAGTGGTGGTGGCCAGAACAAACTTTATGATTGCTGAGAAAATATATAAGAAGTGTGATGAAACAGGTAAAACATCTGTGGGTAGTAGCTGTAAAGAACAATGGGGTGTTTGAGTGTGTTGAGGATTGTTGCCCTGAGGTATGAATGGAGCTCGCTGTTAGGTGCTTTTGAGTTAATAGTCCCAGACGATTTTTAGCAGCATGAGGAAGGAAGCAGGATAAAGTATCTGAAAGCCAATGAGACAAAGTGAAGGAGGATGTAGAAAAGGGATACAACCATTTCAGTCATCACAGTCCACACAGATGACTCTCCATTTGCTATGTGGGATAGATGAGTGGACAGTGAGGTGGTTCTGCTCCAATGTGAGAAAGAACTTCATGGTGAGGGTGACAGAGCACTGGAACAGGCTGCCTAGGGGTGTTGTGGACTCTTCTTCTCTGGAGATATTCAAGACCCATCTGGACACCTACCTGTGTGACCTCCTCTAGGAAACCTGCTTTGGCAGGGGGGTTGGACTCAATGATCTCTTGGACTCAGTGATTCCAACCCCTACAATCCTGTGAATCTGTGACAAAATCTGTGACCCCCCATCCTACTGGGAGTTTGTGAGTGAGGGGATGACTGGTTCTTAATTGCTGGCAGAAGCTAAACCAGGACACCTCATCAGGAGAGCAAACAGAGACAATACCAATGCTACCTGGGAGGGTAGATAAGTACATAGCCTAGAGTTTGCAGGGTTAGTGGAATTTGCCCAGGCTTGGGATAACTTAACAGGTGATTTTTTTTTTCTAGCGTGTCTTTTCTATAGTTATCAGCAGGAAAATGCATAAAACTTTTAAACCAGTCATCTCTTTAATTCATCTATCAGGAGATACAGATCCTAAAACCTAAACAAAAAATGTTTCCTATTAGCAATATAACAAGCAACATAGTATAGCACAACCCTTCTTGGTCAAGAGGGTTCATACATATGTATGTGTGTGTATCCACATAGTCACACAAATATTGTGTGTATCTGCTTCTGCAGATAACTGTTCCAAGCTGCATTGTCTCAGACCTCACTTTCATCTTTCTCAGACTGTACCTTGGTGCTAATGTTTGCAGTAATTCTGGGGACAGTACCAGCACTGAGCACTGTCACACAGAGTTTTCTCCTGTAACCTCCATTCTATCATAGATATCTCCAGGTCTACAGCCCTTCTTTGATGGAGCCATCATTTGTGAAGATTAAATACCCCTTCAGCAGTGGTTCAGGTACTGACTTTGCCTGCCTTGGTTGTTTCACAGGATCCCAGAGGTCCTTGGGGGACACCATTGTGCAATAATGGTACACAGTCTTTTTTGCAACCTTCACTACTGTGTGAGTTGTTAGAAGCACTTAGAGTGGACCGGCCCAATTTGGTCACAGAACTTGTTTCATCTGAAGTCCTTTAACAGGACCAGTCTCCAGGTTGCAGGTCGTGGCTCAGAACATCATTTGAGACAGTAAGCAAATACAGTGACCCATGAAGTCACTGCAGAATGGAACCCCCCTTCTGCACAAGTGACCTATCAAGCAGATTGCACATCCAAAGGTGTGAGGACAGCTATGGGTCTGCCATCATGAGATCTCCATATATCATCCAAGTGTAACACACAGCCAGAGTGAAACCACAGGCTCTTTCCTTCTGAAGTGAGTCCTTACAATTTGTTCAGAAATTCAACAGAAATAGAGAGGTCACAGTTAAGAGCTGCAATACTTAAAAATATTGCTGGAAAACCTTCAAGGGCAGCTTGCTTGGCAACAGCATCAGCATATGCATTGCCAAGGCTTACTTCATCTAATGCACCTATGTGAGAAGAACAATGTATCACAGAGATAGTAGGAGTGAGCAAATAGCATATAGTAACTCCAAGATGAGGAGTCCATGAGAAAAGCAAGTTCCAGGGGAGGTAATAAATCCTCAGTGTTTCCAGATCTGACCTGTAGAATGACAAACATTAAATATATACCATGAATCATTATAGACATCTACACATTTTCCTGATAGGGGGGAAAACCAGTTTAGCAGGCTGTGTATTCAAAACTGTAGGGAAGGAAAATATTTTGAGAATTTTGAACTGGGAGAAAACATCACATCCTGCAACTAGTTTGCTTCATGAAAGAGCTGTCTGTGAGGAGGATGAGATTTGGGTTGAATTGATAAGACAGAAGAGAGTCTCGAGCTGGTTGGCATTTCCCTTCTGTTACTGTGTGACACAGTATCTTGCTTGCAGAATTGCGGTTTCTTTTGGGATGCTTTGTGCCCTTTATTGACCAAGGCACACTGCAGTTGGAATGTGTCCTCTTGGCAGGCCTCCAAAGAGGATATCTGCCCCAGCTACCTTTTGAACTGGAACTACTTGTTGGGCTACAGGTGGAGGAGATGCATTAGGGGATCCAAAATATCTAAAAGATTATGGGGATGATCAGGACATGGGGATAGGACTGGTGCAGTAGCTCATGCTAAGCTTGGGTACAGAAATTTAAGGACTGCAGCAGAAGTTTTAGAAGGACCCTTAGTTTTATTTTCACCTGATTTCATTTTTCCAATTTGTTCTTTTATTTTTATATTATTATCTTGTAAACTAGGTATAAATAATTTCTGCCAGTGATTGCTTATCTCCTTATCCTACAAAAAAAATAAAGCATCTGTTTGCTTTAGTTTAGTGTCTTCTAGGCAATGGTAAATGTTCAGTTAATTTATTCAGGTGGAAATTTCCCTTGTCTGGAAATTGCAGTTCTGGTTTGGCACAGGAACAGCTATTCCACTGGTGGGCAGGTTGGTCCATATGTGTGTGGTCAGGCACCATAAATGAGCATATGGAACCTAACAGCTCTTTCAGATCCAGACAGGAGGAACCTTGACCCACTTAGCAAATTTGCTTTCAGTGATGGAGTACAAAGCTCAGGTTTATTCATGACAAAGGGATAAAAGGAGAAGTTTGGATATCCTCAGGAGGAGAGAGGTTAAACTTTATCCTCTCAAAGCAAAATGTTTTCAGATTCTGGGCTCATTTGGCTAAACAAAAGCCATTTTCTTACTAACTTGGCCCCACAGAGGATTCTTCATAACCCAGAGAAATCACTCTGGAGAGTGATCAGAGCTTTTATAGCAGGCTTGAACACCCTCAGGGATCAGAACACAAAATTTATCAGAACTCAGTTCACAGAAGATCACTCATACCCTTAATTCCTCACCCCATCTACCCCACCCACGCCCCTCCAATCTTTACATTATAAACAGAAACTAAAGCAACATGGGGTTTTTTTACTGCTGACATGATGGCCCAGCCGGAGACACATGTTTTAAGTGACAGTCTCATATCTCTTGTGGTGTCAACATTTTTCTTGTCCCCTCTGGTTCCAGTTGTGTTGTCAGTGTGCAGCAATACCTTTACTGACAGCAAATTGTGGGAGGACTTTTATTGTATCTCTTGAGGTAGATTAAGTACACATTTGTGCTTGAGTATAAAGAGATTTAAAGATCAGTACAACAGGCAGAGCCCTACCATCATACATGGTGCTACAGGCAGGCTGCAAAGATATGGCACGAGCCGATTCCTTACACACACTTCCTTACACCAGCACCTACTACATCATTACAACCAGCACTGCAACCTTTCCCATCCTACCTGCAAGGGGGTTTACACTCCTTTGTAAAGACTTGTCCCCATCTGGCATTCCTGCTTCCAGCCAGTTTAACCTGGTTCTGCAGTGAGACTTTCTTGCCTGCTTACCAGGATTCTTCAATCCCAAATGATCATTGCTGAGCTGTTGCCATCTGAATTTACTCTCCACGAGAGTGCCGAAAAGCTCCAGTCACAGATCAGAGTTCCTCTGTGCTAAAATTCTGATCAACAGAGAAGAGATGGTCAGCCTGTACCAAAACATCTCCAGTGTGGTTTCCTGTGTGCTATTAATAGGAGCAAATACGCTTCTTGGAGCCTGTATAAACAATGGAAACATAGCAGAATTTATAATCTCTAGCTAAATAAATGGTCTTAACAAACCCAAAATGTAGAAATAGTCTATATAGCATGTACTAGCCAATAGAATAAAGACTTCCAAGTACCTGGGTCTAGAAAAGTAGATGACAGAATTCAAAATAAAAATTAACTTGGTTTTGTTATTAATTAATTACTGCTAGTCTTGTGATTTCTTTTTCTCTGTATATTTTTGCTAACTTTTCATTTACCAGGCTTTATTTCCACAAATGTCAAGAATTCAAAATTTCAAAAATTAAGCAAGATATTTGAAAAATAAAATTTGCATGTCTACTATACCAAGATACTGTAGTGGTAGCATATTATTTTTCTGATCTACCATTCACTATTGATAGTTATGACTATACATTTTCAAAGACTGAATTATATTTGCAAACAATTTCTACCAGCAAAGACAGTCAGAAACTTTTAATTTACCCAGAATTGATGAAGTTAAAATTATTAGATTTTTTTTTCCTTGATAATTACTATTTGATAGCAAAACTTCTATTTGTTTATTCCTCCAAGATTTTGTACAAGAAAATAGTTTAAGCCAGTTGCAACACTAGGACCTGACTGCAGCTGCAATCTAATTGATTCTGGCTCCCTCTAGTATGAGGAATTTCTAACCTTTGGGGTTTTTTACTCGTTTTCATCATTTCCTGGCTGTTGGGAGTCAGTTCCAAGAACCAGATAGATCCAGCTTTAGTTTAGCAACCAAAGCCATGTTACAGCAAGAGAATTAAACTTTAAGGATTTATCGAGGTACCCCGAGAGAATTCCCTTGCATGTTAGGCATGGACTAGCATGCCAGCTCACCTGTAATACTGACTCTAGGAAAGGAAAACCGAAACTAATGCAAACGGCTTTAGTAGCAGCAGCGAAGTACTGACTAGCCTAACAGTCAAGGACTGTATCCTGAATAGAGAAATACTATTCTTAGATTTTTTTTTTTTATCTTTTTTTCAGAAGCCATCTAAACATTGTACAAGTGATGGTTACAATTTTCTTAAGCAAAGAAGTTTCTCTGTCTCTTCTTGACCATTCTGTATACTGCAGTGATTTCTTAGCTGAAACTGTGATGATCACAGCCCCTTTCCCACTATGGATTACTTTCTTATCACTTGGCACTTTAGTCCTTGCTTAGCTTCCCTAGTGCTACAAGGTAGTCTACTAAGAGTTGTAGAATAGTGTTACTATGCTTTAGCACACACCTCTCTGCCCTTCCTTTCATTCACTTTGCCAGCACTCTCCGGAGCCTGGGTCTGGAGCAAGGGAATTAAAAAAGCAGGAGAGAAGGTAAAGGAATCTCTGCCATAACAAGGTACCATGAATTCAAGGGATGTGTTGCTCACTTAGTGTTTTCCTGACCACGCATGAGATCCTGCAGTAGGCTTCTGCTGAAGCTGACTCTTTGCAATAGCCGTTGGGTTTTATTAGCTTCACGGAGGAGGGCAGAGCGGGGCACTGAGGAAGAAGCACATAGAGAAGCATCTATTGGCAGAGTGAGGAGTAAACAAATCAAAGAAAGAACTGGTCTCAGAATAAGATTTCATCCAGTTTTTACAAATGCAGGGTGAAAACCTGAGCAGCTCAGTAGCTGGCACTACTATCAGAAGGCTGCTGAGTTGGATGGGATGGGGACAGTTCACAGAGGACTTGTCACAAGACAAATCTCAACATCTTCGCATCAGCTATGAAAGACATATGTCTCTACCTCCTTCAGATTGTTCAAACACAACACGTATGCTTACTTCTTATTCAGAAATGTTAATTTACACCTAAATTAGCACTTCTGGATGACTCTGTTATAGTGAAAAAAATGGTAACTCTCAGGAATGTTTATTGTTACTGTTTATTACCTGTATTAGGTAGCTATAGGAAAGACTTGACCTCCTCACTAAACAGATGCATATTCATTTGTCACTAGACAGCACAGAAACACCAAGAGACATGTATCTACCATAAGTTTCAAGAAAAGTATACTATAAAAAGTATCAAATAGATTTTTTTCCACTTTTCATTCCAGGAATAAAAAAAAAAAAGGCTTACTGCTAGTGAACTGAAGCCAAAATATGCAGCGTTAGGATCTCTTGTGATTTTGCTGAGCTCTAGACAACACCTACACAACTGAGTTGTTTTGCTTCAGGACAAGTTACATCAATCAGCAGTTTCCTTGTTATATTAGAGACCCTTGGGATAACACACAAGTTAAATGCCGTTATCCTCCATTCATAAAATTAATCCCCTTCAAAAGTACCTTACAAGCATATGTAATTTAGATGTATGAGAACGCTCTGCATAGGACAGTTTACTAGGAAAAAATGCCATTGTTAAGTACTGACATGTGTATCTTGAAGCTGTCCAACAAGTAGCAAGGCAGACGCTCACTGACTGAGGGGAATAATGTTCAAAATACACCTAATAGGATCTGAGTGGCTATGAAGGTGAGAAATGCGGCTGGGACACAAAGAAAAGCAGTGTGTGGTGATGTAATCCTCAAACCTGAGTAGTGTATGTAATTCTCCTAGGTAGATGCCCTTTCAAAACAGTGTAGGGACAAGTAGTTAACAATGGAGACTCTCTGCAGTGTTTCTTAGCCCTTTCTTGCTCTCTTGCTTTCAGTTCATTGGCTTTGCACAACAGGGCACTTATCCTTGTACAAAGGAGGTCTGATTCCTTTCAGCTGCCCTCCAGTGTGCCAGATAAAAGGACTAGACTCTCCCCAAACTGCCACACGCCTGTAAATGCTGAAAGATAACTCATCTGGTAAGGGCTCCTTTGCCCAGGGCTCTCCAAAACCCTACTGCTAATCGTTCAGGGTCATTTGCATCTCGGTTACTGTAGCTAGCCATTAACTCTGGAAACTCTTAAATAAGGGAGGACCTCTCTGCATATTATACATTAGTCAGCTTGCTGCACTATAGAAGAAACAGTCATGCTAACCCAAATAAGTAACTTCATCGTTATTCTGGTACTTTCATGTGGCTATTCCAGGGGTTGTTTTCAAAGTTTAAAAAACCTACATAAAACTACTTCTTTTGTTTTCTTTTGTCTTTCCCTGTAATTCAAGCAAAACAGCAGAAACACAGTAGCACAGCAGATGCAGAGTTTTATAACAGCAATTATTTGTGGAGTATTTCAGTGTATCTCATCTATCTAGATTCAGTGCATTTGTGCTGAGATTCATTTCTTATACCTGTACATTCTCACTAAGGAATATGAACCTTGGTACAGAGAAGGATCCTATAGCCTAGTTTGTGCTATATCCTCTGAACAGCTGTATAAGGGTCAGCCAGGACTGCTGTATGCCCCAAAGCAGGTGCAGGGGTATATATGCTGGGAATAATGACCCAGTGCTTCTGGCACCTGCTAGCAAAGAGATGACTGTTACTGTACTATTTAAAGAGCAGAGCCTGAGTCTTTGAACATATTGAGCAAACAAAAAATTATTCAATCTCAAGCAGGGATAATAGAGGCTAGATCTGTATCTGGAAATAAAGGTCACAAGCTCTTGATCACGTGCAGATGTGGTGCACTAGCAGTTACTTAGGGCTGGATGCTGATATGACGCGGATTTGAGGCAGGATTTTCTGCAGCTGCTGCCAGCCACAGTGCAGACCCTGGGCAATACTAATAGTGTGCTCTTCCAGTATACCTACTGTACTATTTAGGTCCAGCAGCTGAAGATTTAAAATCATCCAAAAGGCACGAGCCTTCATAAAAGACATCTTCCCTTAGTCAGAGTACTAACAAACATCAGATTATTTTATAACAGTAATCTCTCAACTTTGAATACTTACAGGGTTTTAAAGAATTAGGAAATATCCTTACAAAATAAGATGCTTACTTTGAGATCTCGACAACTTTTGCTTTCTAAGTTTGCCACCATTTTTACTACACTTAACCAAACATGATATGACATCCTAAGCTTCCAGGCACTTTCATTTGGCAGGCCTTAGACATAGTAATTCAAACAGATATGCATATATGCACACACCAGAAGTCTACCCCTGTGAGTTATCCCCCTTTTAATTACAGGCAGTCACTAACGGGCATGGAGAAAATTAATTAGGCTACACTTTCCAACCGGTACATGCAACAGTGCACAAGCCTATCTGAGAAACTCACCTATAAAGACTTGCAGTTCATTAAAGGAATTCTGTTTCTCCACAATCTTCCCATCCATCACTCTGAGCCTTGTCCTTTTCCTTGTGACTTTGTAAAAGTCTTTTTCAACTGATACAAACCATAGCTGTGCAAGTACCAGCTGGGGTTTGTAGTGTTACAGCTCCATCTCTACTCGGGGACTTGGAGCAAACACAGCACCAGGGTAACAGGAGAGAGGGAAGGGAAGGTAAGAGAAAGTACCACCATTTAGGCTTTCTTAGGTTGAAAGTTGTTTTAAAGATGGATATCGAAATACAGCTTTAATAAAAGTCGTGCCTGTAAGCTTTATGCATTTAACTTCTCAAAGAAAAAAAGGTATCCATCTTTTTAAACTCTACAAGTTCTTTAGTGCACATTTTTGCTGAATCTCTATTCTTTTTGACCCTCTGGGAGATGATAGACTAGTGATGCTCATTACACCACCTGCCTCTCAGGGAAAATCTGTCACCCTGTGTGATTGCTGAGAAGGTTTATACACACTGCTCCAGACCTGAACCTCTGCAAAGCCAGAAGGACTGGAAGACAAAAGCTGAGACTTCTTCACAGTTGATTACACAAGGCGTTACATGGACACCCACTAAGGTTATTTACAAGTACTCACAGAAATAGCTTAGAGTTTATTCCCAACCCCAGGGCTTACCACTGGTTTTCGAAACTGCTGATAAAAACCTATGCAGTCACAGTGAATTCTTCCCGGTACCTAGAATCAGTGGGCTCTTCATTCACCCTGCCAGTGTACCAGGATTGCACTAACATAAGTAGGCAGATCCTACCCTAAACAAAGCTTCTTTTCCCTCATTGCAGAGATGTAGCAGGGAGATTTCCTTCCCTACCTGAGATTTCTTGCTGATTTCTGATCCAACTGTCCCCACTATGAGGGTAGAGACTTAGCTCTTGTTAACACAAGCCTAGATAATCTTGAGCCTGGAATACAAGAGAATTAGGAATGTTATTTCCCCCATTTTCCTAGAAGGTGTCTAAGAATCAGAATTTATGTATTCAGGGAATTTCTATATTGTATAGCACAATGAAATGTAGAAATGAATGGGCTGGGTACAAACAAAAAAATAGAAGAGCTACATTGCTTTGGTGCTACACTTGAGCTATTTCACTGAAAAAGCAAATTAATCTACATATATTGGATTAATCTCACCTGGGAATACAATAACTGCTTTGGCTGGTTTATTCTCTACAAAATTCAAAGTGATTTTGGCAGAGAAAGTAAGAAAGAATAGATATGAACCATGACTAAATTCCTTAGTGTAATTTAAAATCTATATTTTAAAATACCAAGTTTCCAAGTAATATATAACAAAGCCAAAAGTTCACAACTAGAGTTGTAAGTTTGGAAAAGTTAAAAAATTCCAATATAGCCTTATGTTGCCCTCTGTTATTATTAATTAATATTTTACAAATTGTGGTTTTAATATTTTTCTGTCCTCTCAAGCAAATTCAGATTAATGATAGTTATTCAATGTTATATTTTCTATTCATTGTGTGTTTTACAACCCACACTTTACTACTCATGATTCAAATCTTTTTCTTAAGACAAGCCTATTTTCCTCTTGATCTTTTCATGGGTACTTGCCATTATAATTTATGAGAGTGAATTATACTGTGAATTATTTTTCTAATGTTTGTCGTGTGGTTTGAGGCTATCAACATTGTAGCAATTGAGAAGATAAACACAGAGGTATTGAGCAAAACCTTTAACTGCTATTGAGTATTAAATACCAGAAATTCATGATCAGTAAGATCTAGGACTAATTTGGTTTACAAGAATTTTTCAGACTTAGTCAAGAATTCTGTCCCTCAGAATCAGGGATAGAATTTAATTCCCATGTAAGACTTAATTTGCTTTAATTGAGGCCTAACTTGCTGCTTTTTCTCTTACCATTTGTCTAATTCACAAACTACCACATTCTAATATTTCATCTTCTGAAGAAAGAATCCTAGAGAAAACAATCATCTTTCCTTGAATGACCTTAACCCGTATCAGAGTAAATCTAAACAGCATGTTATATTATGCAAGTACCTTGCAGAAGAAATCACTAGTAATCAAGGCAAGACTACCTTATCAATTGAAAATGATAAGAGTTTCTCAGACAATCTCAATCCTGACATTTCTTAAAATCTGAGCAGTTGACTTTGCAAACAAAATAAAGGTCTTTTAAGATTTTTACGTGTGCCATGCCCTATGTGTATGTGATCATATATCAACTCACCAGCATGGTTAGAATCTACTGGAGAGACACTTCTTTCAAACTTAGGAAATTATAGTAGGCTTCTTAGTCCATCACTAGAAAATAAGAGGAAATTTACAGTTCTGATACTAGAGGAAAGGTGAGACCTGATGCTTGCAAATTTCGTACTTTGACAGAGGAATATGGTCTTGGCAGTAAGACTTGCCTTTCAAATTTCTTGCAATGTAAGCCATTTTGTTCCACCATGCCTCTGATTTGCCTCATGTTAGCTGTCCACCTTGGGCTCTTGCTCCCCTTCTTCTAATTTAACCTGTCTGCTTACCTTCATAAAGGATTTCTTACCTTGTCTTATTTCAACCTGCAGCTTTTTCACTTCCACACATCATCAGTCATTGTGATTACTACTCCAACCTTTCCACTCCAACTTCTCAGTTAATCTCTGCCTCAGCTTTGCATCCACAAACTGAGATCCACATCTCTATTCTTTTGGACATTCCTCATTCACCTCAGTTTCTAGTCTCAGCTTCCTTTCTTACTTGCTCAGTCTACAATACCTGTCCCTATCAACCCTCTTCATGTCCTACTCATCCTTCTAAACTTAAATCAAATAGGATCCTCCAAAAACAAACAGCCTTAAAAGCAACTGTTTGACAATATAAGAGGGTGTCTTTGCCCTTATAACCTGCCTACAACAGCCTACAGTTGCAACTGCATCAAAAATCCTGCTAAACTCTGAAAATGTCAAAAATTTATCATGTTTAAGCAAATGAATGTATGAAATACAGAATAGCAAAACTAGTGAAATTGTACTGAGAAAGGATGAACTGTCTTCTTTGAGGGGACCTAGATGACCCAATTTATAGAAGATGAAAACCTGACATAACCACCACTTCACTCTTACACGTCTTAGTCACTTTCTTTCTCTAACTCATGGTGGAGCTGGAGTTTTTCAAAGGAAAGAATTAGTTAACCCTTAGTTAACCCAATAGGTGTGAGGATATGATGGAATCCTGATGCTATTTAGAGATGGAGCTGTGGATTTGCTTATAGAGAAGAAAGTGTAATATGGTCTCAGTTTTAGCAGGAATATATTCAGCTGCCATCTATGTATTTAAGTATTATGATAAAAATCTCAAAATAAAAACTGACAATTTTTTGCAGTCAAGCAAGAAGGATATAGATGAACAGTCAATAATCTTAAAATCTTACAAAATATTTCAATTAAATTCCAATTTAGCAAGATTTCAGTTAGGTAATTCACTGGGGTTTTTTCTTAATTGGTAAGTTGTGTGGTTTTGGGTTTGGATCTGGGTTTGTTTTTTTTGTCTAGTCTGCATAGCCACTGCATCTTTATATTTTTCTGACCTAGTTGAAGTGTCTCCTTTTGCAGTCACCGGAGAGAAATGAACCCTCTTCACGTACAACTCATCTGATCTACACTGGATTTGTACTTTTAGATGAGATTAATTGTGTTTGTTTTCCTCTCCTCTGTACAGAAGCAGCTTAGGTTGTTTCTCTCCAAGATACAAAAGGTCTCCATCTTTTGCTATTTTGAGCAAATTATTCACATCTATGTGCGTTATCCACTTGCTGTGTGACTGAGTCAGTCATATGTCTGCATAACAGAAGAAACAGAATTATTTTTTTTAATGGGTTGGGCTTCTTGGACTCCCTTATACACCCTTAACAGTGGTAAATTGCAACAGTTTGTGATTTTGGCCAGGCAGTTTGTGCCCTCATTGGGCAGAGGAACATTCCTCAAAGGAACAGAGAATGCTTCCCCAGCTGCTGGGCTGAAGTGCAGTGTCTTTGGTGAGGTGAAATGTTTTACTCCACTTTTAGATAAAGGTATATTGAAAGAATGAAGCTTTCTGCCAACTGCTTAATAGAGTGGAAATGGTCCCGGAACATGTGGCCAATGTATTGTAGCTTTTGCTTTTCCATAAACACCTGAATATGCAGGACACAGTCTGGCCTTGAGTACATCTCTTGGCAAATATACTGTGAAGTAAAAAAAAAAAAGCAGCACAATATTTGAGTTCAAAAAAGAATTTGCAGGCCTGGAGCCATAAAATTTCCACTTGTAACCACCTCTTTTTGAATCACTGCTTTAGCGGTACTTTTGCCTGCTTAAGTTTTGAAACAAACATGCAGGCAGAAGGGGTGAAGTACTATTTGTCCCTTGGTGAATCCTCAAAGGAAATCAGACAAAGGAATAAAGTTTTGTAGCAGATGAAAAATTCCCCTACCTTTTATTTTCTCCCTGCTTGTACCTGGTTTTGTTGATACTTGAGACCTCTTATGCATTCTCAACAACATTTCTCAATTTAGTGAGCATGCCATTGCAATTGATTTAGACAATGCAATAGCTGTGACAGCAATCGGGAGGCACTCCAAATTTAAAAAGTAACAGGACACGCAAAATTGAAGCCTACTGACTGTTTTTGTGATAATTGAATTTCATTGAGTTTTAGCAGTGAGAAATGAGCAATAAAAGGGCTGTTTCCAGCCACAGTTCCAGGAAATGGCTAGCACAGCATGCATCAGAAAAATATACATTGAACATTTACATGCAGAAGTGTTCCGAGTTACTGATTCAGCCCAACAAGCTTCATTCCTTCTTAGCTGCAAAAATAATTTCAAAATAGAATAAGCAAGCCTTTGAGATAAAGAATTAAAGATTAAAAGGACTGAATAATTTTGTATAGCTCCAGGACTGGAAATCTGCTGTGTGGACAATTTAAATACGTTCCATCCTGAACAGTTGTTGTAAATGAGGATCTCTTTGGTTGCAGTTTTTCCAGAACAGTTCCTGAGGAAAGATGTTTTCCCGGTGCTTAAAAACTTAATTTTTCACAACTGAAAATGTGCATTAGCTTTTTATGATGTTTGAACTAGTTGTTCTTGGAGTGATTGTATTTCTGGGGTCACCTTTGAGGTCTTGCTTTCAATAAGAACAGTAGTTCTCTCTATTCTTAATGCAACACAAATTCACTCTGCTGACACTCAGCACTGGTTTGAGAACTGCCTTCACACTGTAAGGTTAAGGATTTGCACAGAATCTTTTGTTCTTCATAAGAAACAGCAAAATTTTGTAACATGCTGTCCTGCTACTCTGCATCTCTGCTCATGGAGTCCAGGCAGGATTAATCTCGACTGGATGCAAACAGATCTCTATGACCGTTCCTCTGATTACAAGAAATGTTTTCTCCCTCTTTACAGAAGTTCCAGTGTCTCAGAAACAACTTCTCATTCTGTGCAAAAGAATTTTTCAGAAGTGAAAAGTACTTGACTCTTTTTTATTGACTTCCAAGCAGATTTCACAAGTTCAATAGCTTAAAGATGGGTGATATATGAACATGTGATTCAGACCCTGATCAAAATCCAAATAAAATAACGTTTCCTCATCAGATGTCTGGCCTGTTTTATAATAAGGATTTTTATGATTGGTGAAATTGCAGGTAAGTGTTGTTTCAGAGCTTAGCCTTATAGTGATGAAGCACGTACGGTGCTTACAAAGCAGCCATAGGACATCTATGTTTTGCACTGACATTCAATTCACTGGAGGCCATAAGTCTCAGTAAGACTGTCAAGGGTCAGGATAAGTACCATTGACTGTAAACTTTAATATCGAAGAGAATGGTATTAAAGGGCATCAGCAAATAACTTTTTCTTTTTTTTTTTTTTTAATGTACCTGCCTGCTACTTGAGGCATGTTGTATAATGAAAAAAGATTTATATGGTTCTCAGGATGAAATAAATTTAGCTCAGCTACTTTTTATCGCTTTTAACAAACAATGGTTGCATAGAAAGGTTTTAAAAGAATAAGGCTAGCTGAGAGGGGTTTTTTTATGAATAATTGCTGACTAGTCTGTTTTAACATCTTTCTTTTATGTATTCATAGACTCTATTCTGTTACCTTGAAGAAGGGGGAAGAACTGATGAGAATTTAAAAATAAATCATGATAATAGATTTGGGGCAAAACTTAATCAACTCAGTGCATTACCTCTGCATAAATAAATGACTTTTTGTCCATAGGATAAGCTAGTTGTATATTGCCAGATAGAACTGTAATCACTGGGGAGAGGAAAAAAAAAGAAAAAAAGAATAAAAAACACTTACACAGCCACTCTGATTTTTTTTTCTGTAGAACTTCTACACTAGAGTCAGTGTGTAGCAGAGCTGCCAGATTCAAAAACAGAAATGCCTTCATTAGTCATTAATGCAAAGGGGATGAGGCAAAATGTGGGTGAATATACAATTGGACATGAAAATCCAGTAAGAGCAGAGAGGAACAACAATGGCAGCATAGGGAACCATAAACTGGCGTTGATTGGCATTTACCATTAGTTTGTATTCTGTGTGTGATACAGCTGATGAGGCACTGGGAAATAATGTATGTTTGCGAGGCAGTGCTCAGAATTGCTCTGCCACCATGCCAAAGACCTGGTAAATTGAGGAAGTGTGACAATTGCCAGCTTTTTGCTCAAATGCAGAATCTGACTTTGAGGGATCAGGCTTCTTCTGTCATAATGAAAAATAGAAATCCACAACAGTATATTTCAAGAAACACAGGGAATGTAAATGTAAGCCAGCTGGGATATAGAAGAAAACATATAAGAGAGTTTCTGTGGTGTAAAACCTGAAATAGGGTATAAATGCAAATACCTTTCTGTCATGGTAACTTTGGAGGACACACTTAAAGGGTAAGAGAAATGCAAAAGACTTTAAGGCATTGAATTACTTCTAAATTCTGCACAGAAAGCAGACTCTAGTCAGCCCCCACACTTTCTCTCTTTTCAGGATAGGTTAATGTGGAAAAAATCAATAGGCTATTAAAATATTTCGAAGATGTATTTCAAATCAGTTCAGCAGATGTATTCTTATCTACTGGCAATGCACATGTCTCTCAAGCAATGACAAGACTCTTTTGGAGGAGAACTTTTATAATATTAGAATAAATACTAGAACACACTACTCCACAAATGTTGAAGAGTACAAGCAAAAACCTGCAAGGAAGAGTTTGGGTGGGATTTTTTTTTTGCTGAGTCTGACGCTCTTTGGTTTGTCCAGAGCACAGGTGCAGAGGGCAAGAAGGTTTCTTTGCATGCTGAAGAGAAGCACCCTACTGCTCTACACATTCACCATGGAGCCCCTGGCTACCCACTGAGGTACCAGAGGCTTTAGTGGACCAAGCCTACAGCCCAAAGCAGCTGTGTAGGCTCTTCCTCTGCATTAAAATAAACCATACAGCAGTGCACATTTGCCAGCTGCACTTATGCCTTTGTTTGCTGCAGCTACTCAGCGACTTGTTAAATGGAAATTATTATTTCCTTGTAAGGTGCATCTCATCACCAATTACTTCTTTTTCAGGGTCCAGTCATGATAGAGTGTGGGATAAAAGGGAAATGTTGGTGCCCTACTCAGACCTTTTGCTAGCCAGATAGTGAGATTCATGGAGTGAAACTGGTTTGCTGTTGAATATCAGCAAGTATAAGATAAATGCCAGAAGGGAAGTCAGGACTGGAAATCAGCTTTACCACTGACTCTCCATGAAGCCCTCCTCACATCACTCAGAGATTAGAACCCAATCCCAATTGTAACTTTTAATACTGTAAACCAAAAAGACATGTCACATAATCACAGAATGTTAGGAGTTGGAAGGGACCTCCAGAGGTCATCCAGTCCAACCCCCCTGACTGAGCAGGATCACCTACATTAAATCACACAGGAATGCATACCAGTTGGTCTTGAATGTCCCCAGAGGAGACTCCCCAACCTCTCTGGGCAGCCTGTCCCAGTGCTCTGTCACCCTCACAGTGAAAAAGTTCTTCCTTATATTCAGATGGAACTTCCTATGCTCCAGCTTGGACTCATTGCCCCTTGTCCTACCACTGGCCAACACTGAGATGAGCCTGGATCCATCCTCCTGACACTCACCCTTTACATATTTATAGACATTATTGAGGTCCACTGTCCTTCAGTGTAAAAACAAAACAAAATAATAGAGGCATGAAATCAGAATCCTTCTTAATTACTTCACCAGTGATATCAGGATAATGGTATTTACTCACCTTACAAGGAAGGTGTGTCGAGAACAAATCTTACTGGCCTGAACTTATACAGTGCTAAGCATTTTACAGTGACAAGACTGACTAAAATGCTAACAGCAGCTTTACTTGCCATCTTTCCCTCTGTCACGTGAAGGTTAACATATAGTTAATGGTGCAATATACAGCTTGGATACACTGCGGATTGCAGACTAAAGAATACCCGTTCAGCATTTTTGAAGTGTCACCTGTCAGAAAGCAGGTTGAATATATTACAGATTTATAGGGAAAAGGTAAAAATTTATTTACTCCTAGTGCTTTCATATAACTTTGTTATATTTCTTTTTTTTCCTTGTCTTGCTCTGCAAATGACCCCACAGTGTTTTATTTCTGTTCATTGGTAAATGATAAGTGTGAATTATCAGACTATATGTTTCTACACATCATGGAGCAGATTAGCTATTGTACAATAATCCATTGCTTGCATAGAGAAGTGGTTTAGTTAAATATGACTAAGAGTTTTATTGCTCTGTTTGAATAACAATATCTATCCAGCCTGCACAGCAAGACAGCATCGGTTTTACAACACCAGTCTGAGTGGTGCAGTTGACACAATGGAAGGAAAGGAAGCCATCCAGAGGGATCTTCACAGTCTGGAAAGGTGGGCTAATGTGAACCTCATGAGGTTTAACCTCAAATTGTAAGATTTGGCGCCCAGGCCAGAGGAATCCCAGACATACAGACAGTCTGGGAGAAGAGCTCCTTGAGAGTAGACCTGCTAAGAAGGACCTGGGGGTCCTGGTGATGACAAACTGACCATGAACTGGCATTATGCTCTTGCAGCTCAGAAGGCCAATGGTATCCTGGGCTCCATCATAAGAGGGGTGGCCAGCAGGGACAGGGAGATGATTGTCCCTCTCTACTCTGCCCTTGCGAGGCCCCATCTGGAGTGCTGTGTCCAGATCTGGGGCCCCAAATTCAAGAAAGATGAGGAGCTGTTGGAGGGGGTTTAGAGGAGGTCATGAAGATGATCAGGGGGCTGGAGCACCTCCCCTGTGAGGGCAGTCTGAGGGAGCTGGGCTTGTTCAGCCTGGAGAAGAGAAGGCTGTGGGGGGACGGGGGGACCTCATTGCAGCCTTCCAGGACTTCAAGGGAGCACATAGACAGGAGGGGAATGGGATTTTTACAAGGGCAAATAGTGGTAGGACGAGGGGGATGGATTTAAGCTAGAGGAGGGATGGTTTAGGTTGGATATCAGGGTGAAGTTCTTTATGGAGAGTGTGGTGAGGTGCTGAAACAGGCTGCCCAGAGAGGTGGTGGATGCCCCAACCCTGGAGATGTTCAAAGCCGGGTTGGATGGGGCCCTGGGCAACCTTGTCTAGATGCAGGCCTGCAGGTCGGTGGTTGGAACTTGATGATCATTGAGGTCCCTTCCAATCCAAAAAATTCTGTGATTCTCCTGGACATCTAACAAAACACAATCATGCTTTAGAGAAAGAAACCTCCATACACCCACAATGGTTATTACTTGCACTCTGTGTGTGTATCCCCTGGTAGACTGTGAGCAGTCACTTCAAATGCATGCTGGAGTAACAGAAGAATATGACTTTCCCAAAAATCTTAACTCTCTTTATAATGTTCACCCAAAGGTTACCAATGGCCACTTTATAATTTTAGTTTTATTTTAAGCAATAACATCAATTAAGTTTGCACAATGCTAAAATATGAGAAGTATCTAAGAGGAGGTCTCCTTGTAAAGTTTCTCTTTTATTTCTCTATTGAGCCCTGAAACCTTTCAGACATGAAAAGATTCCCAGGGAACTCAAAGAAGATGCAGCACAGGAAGATTCATCGTCCCGGACACACCAACTCAACACCACCACCCATTTATCAAAAAGGAGTCTTTATGCACCCTGCACTTCTGCAACTGAATATATCAGCTTGAAAAAGTCTGGGATCACACAGTGTATGTGGTTATCTATAGATAACCAAAATCCCACACCTGTTTTTCACTCTGCCAGGTTATCCTGTTCAGGCAGTATCCAATGTCAAATAAAAGCCAGTGCATGTAGCAATCAGTAGTAGTCAGAGGGGCCCAGACTGGACACAATATTCCAGATGTGGTCTCACCAGGGCAGAATAGAAAGGGACAATCACTCCCATAGTCCTGCTGGTCACACCATTCCTGATACAGGCCAGGATGACATTGTCCTTCTCGGCCACCTGGGTACACTGCTGGCTCATACTGATCTGGTTGTCAATGAACAACCCCGGTCCTTTTCCTCTGAGCAGCTTTCCAGACACTCTGCCCCAAGCCTGTACTGTTGCATGGGGTTATTGTGGTCCAAGTGCAGGACCTGGTACTTGGCCTTGTTAACCTCATACAGTTGGCCTTGGCCCATCTATCCAGCCTGTCAAGATCCCTCTGTAGAATCTTACTAATCTCAAGCAGATCAACACTCGTGCACAAGCATGTTTACATAGATATATTTATATTGGCACAAGTGATGAGGTTGTAGAAGGGAATGAAAAATAGTTCTACTGTTGAGAAGAAGAGACAGTTTAATAATGTGTATGTGCCAGTGTTGGCTCATGATGGAACAGACCCTAACTATTTGCAGAAGTGTCTCTTTACAGCTCAGAATGCTTTCTAATCTTGTTTAATAAGATGCATTATATACACCTTTGGACATACATAAATATTAAATACTGTGCCCAAAGTGGGATTTAGATTAAATTTAGGTGCTTAAGTGAACTATTCACCTGAAAAATCTGTTCTCAACCTGGAGACCCTTGAATTGCAGAGATACTTCTCTTTTTAAATTACTATTCACATGCAAAAGTTCTGTATTTTCAAATTGCCTCATCTTTACTACGGCTGAGCAGCTAGCAGTTATTTGAGCTTAAAGTTCATCTGGGATCAAGGAACTGCATCATTTAATTTAAGGCCTTTGAGTAACTCCATCTAGGTGCAGCTTTTAAAAGTCTTCACCCTAGCAGCTAATTCTTTCTTTAAGAGGTAGACTGAAGGAGGCTTTTCTTGTAAATAGTGATTCGGTAAAATGTGTGGATTATTTCTGGAAGCAGGGTAGCCAGAGCATGCCTTTTCTTTGGTACAGCATCTCTTAGACTGGTCAGGAAGAGCTGACAATACCCCAGCCAAGAGGCCTTTCTGCCTTGTGTTGTTATTTTCTTTGGAGAAAGACAGTCATGTGCTTCACATTGTTCAGTATGTGAGTGTTAAGCCTTATGTTCCCTTTTTTTTAGTGGCTTAAACACTGGGTTACTGGCCTTGGGGAGGAAGAAATGGCTGTCATACCTAAGCTCAGCATGCAGTAACACAAAAGCACGTCACAGCTCTATTTTTTGTTTATATAGACTATTAATCATTCACATCACAGTAATACTGCTAAGATCTTTTTCCACACTAGGGCAGTAAAATCAGAAGTTTGTACTTGTTATAGACCCAGAGCAAACATGTCAATTGCTCTAGCATTCAATGTCTGCCGAAAAAAATAATGAGAGCTAAATAAGCAGACCAGTATTATCTGACAAAGGCATAGTGGTTTGGTTGGATGACTCATTGTGCCGTCACTGTCTGAAGATTCCTTCACACTAAAATTAGATCACACAGTTCACGATCCACCCAGGGAGTAAAGATTAGAATCCACTCATTCAAACTTTTTAATCTATCATGTTTGTGTGCATCATCAGAGTCTTTGTTAGAGAGCTGTTGTTTGCAGATGGTTGCACTTGCAGAGCCAAAAGAGCAAGACCTGAAGATAATGACATCTAATTTCCCAGGCACTCTGTAAACCTCGATTTAGCATTTCAGCAGAACAGATTTGTACCAACTAAAGCTAAATAAACAATATTCCCAGATTAACAGCATAAAAATAAGTGCTGTGGCTCTGTTTACTTTTTCTGGAGTGAAACTCTTTTATGATGATGCTAAATTTTTGTGTCTAAAGCAACAGCTTTGCTGTTGTTGTTCTTGATTTCAGTCTCTGTAAACACACTGTAACGCTGACCTGAACATCAGACTTTACTTGACGCATACACTTATATTCTCTTATGCCATGTGGGAACAGACATTTGCTATTAACAACACTGAAATTACTAGGTCATTTCCATAGAACACATCTTGAATCACTCCTGAGCGGAGTATAAAAAAGATAAAACATTCAAAAATGCTTTAATGAAGTGTACTGGAAGATCCATATGAGGATGGACAAAGGTAGACTCATCATAACTCTGAACTTACTTAGTCAAATGTAGACTCTTCATGCAGCTTTATTTCTGCTGAATGAGTTCTTAAAATGCATAGTCACCTGCCTGCTGAAACTCCAAAAACATAGACTAAAGTTATAGATGGGAGTTATAGTTAATTAACGCATAAAATGCACTTCATGTTAAGCAAATAACTTGCAAAACACTTCAACAGAAAGCTCTGTAATATTGATAGGCAGCATTAGGAGCATCTAGCTGCCAGTAGAACTGCATTCACTAGCGATGACTAAGTACCGTGAAGTAAAGGTCTCTGAAAATAACCATTAGTGCAGCAAACCAAAGCACCAACTAAGTTTAAGATAACTGTTGCGGTAATTTGCTGTTTCTAAGCTATTTCACTGACCCCAGTTGAGCTACTTGATATTTACCAGGCTGAGCAAATCACAAATGCAAACATTTTCTAAAGTGCCCTGGGATTGCAGCTGTACTAACTGATGAATATCATACTTCCTTATGATCATATTCAGAGATGCTGCTGGGAGCATCTGGCAGTGAAGAAAGTACCCCTGGAAATCAGATTCATCTGGGCATTATGGTCATGGATGAACTTGTAAATCACAAATCCGACAGTCTTTCATCATATTGAGCATGATGCTTTTTTAACATTTTTACAGGGGTTCTGGTTAAATACCTGAGCCTAAGTCAAATTTACAAATTATTGATAAACTATTTCTTTTAGAATGCCTTTGAAACTAATACAGATTACGGCAATGCATAAGCAGCCAGCATTTTTTAAGCAGCTTTGGTTTATACATTTTCTTCATGTACTAATCAACTTGGTTTGTAACAGAGAGGTAAACCTGAGAGCAATTGCACATTCATTTTTTGTAAATAAATGTTTTTAAATGATACGTTTTTGTCTCTTAATCTGCTGCACAATAAAGAGATAAATTTCTCAGCTATAATTCATTTTCTGCCAGAGTGTAATTCATATTTGTGCATTCCAGCATTTGCTCTGTAAATATATATATTACTCTAGTCTGTTAGGAAGTCAGCAGAGCCAAGCCAGATGAGGATGAGAATTAGGATCAACATGCTATTTCTGGTCAATTTGTTCTGGCAGTGAAATATTTTATAAAGTTGTATTGTAATTTCATTTATATTTTACCTCCTGTACATTTTCTATTCCAGGCCCCAGGTTAAGATTTTTCAACTGCTCACTTTTACTTAGATTGGTATCTTAATTTGGGATATGAGAATAAGCAGCAAATCCTTGTATGATCCTTGTATGTAGGGTTAGCCAAACCAGATAATTCCAATATTTCTAACTGTCTGTTAAACCAAATTTTTGGAAGAAAAAAAATAAATTAAAAGGCACAGTTTCGCTTGGAAAAACAGTCTAAGAATACCAGTATTACACCCTGCTAATTTCACACAATATTGATTGTATAACACATTTGTGGTCAAGGTATCTTACAAAAAAGCAATTCTGAAGTGTGACTTTCCTGATGAAACAGCCTTTGGCCGTTGGAATTTGGCTTGAGATTTGCTGGAAGAGAGCTGGCAGATCTTCAGCTCGGGCGCATTGTTAGAGTTTCTCATTCTGATGATTAATTTTGTTGCTGCACAAGTGAACATGATAATTAACCAAGAATGCAAACATACCAACTTTGATTTTCCAAGATGCTATTGGACTACTTTTAAAGGGATCAGAATAGTACAAACTGTGATTGAACACTCACTGTAATATTAGCTGATTGATAAACATTCCCAGGTTAGCTAATCTTTTCATGTATTTCAGAAACCTTTTAACTGTTGCTGAACAGCTACTCTTTATACAAACAATACACACTGATCATCCCAAAAGAATACTTCATCAATATAAACCAGTCAAGTTTTATATTGCTAATCACAACATACAGTGTGTGACTTTTATTTCAGGGCCTTTTTTTTCCTTAAAACACCTTGTGCTCTGGTGTAAAAACCTACATCTTTATTAAGATTTGAAAATATTATGCACATATTTTCTGACATTTAGATCTATTCTAGCTCCTTTTGCTTTTTTCTTCTCAGTTTCAAACAAAGATGAAAGACTATTAAGAAGTCAATAACTCTGGAGTCACAGCTGCCACTGAGAATCACTGCTAAAGTTAGATCTTCTGATACTTAATTCAGTAATTCACTCTCAACGAGTCAGCTGCCTAAAGCAAGTATAATAATTGCTGCAAACAGATGTGGAATACAAAGACCTTGTATTTTCTAAATATTCTTTTTAGTTGAAACTGGTTTGTCTTCTCTTTTAGCCTTTCCTCCTACTCTCTGAAGAATCATTAGTAATACTAAGAGAGCTGCTCGGTATTTTTCAAATATGCTGGGATTGGTTTGTTAGTTGTGTTTTATTTCAGGTGAGAGCCTTTGAAACTCTGACATAGACATTTCTAATTACTACTGTGCTACAGATTTTGGGATAGAGCATTCTACTTATGGACAACAGATACAGAATTCTGTATGAAGACAGATGATGTTCTCATCCAATTATGTAGCAGACTTCTCTATCTCACTGATTAATTATAAGAGCAGTAAGTTTGTATATACACCATAGAGTATTTTGTAGAGTAAGCCTATCCTATACAGCACTTGGCAGTGGTTATATTGTTTTAAATATTGTTACCATATGCAATGCATTACCAAACCAACACTAGCAAGAAAGGATATAAATCTCTTTGACAATTTGACCTATAAATATATTTTGGCTGTGCTTGGGAGGACATCGGTGTGATTGAACATTAGAGAGCCATTAACTTAATACCCAAATAAGGTCCAACGCAGGTAAGCTAGGGGACTATTTCTAAGGTATAATGTGATAGGAAAAAGTAATGGCTTTAAGGTGACAAAGTGTAGATTTAGATTAGATATTAGGGAAAAAATATCTTCTGTGAAGGTGGTGAGGCCTTGGCACAGGCTGTCCCCTCCCTGGCAGTGCTCAAGGCCAGGTTTGATGGGGCTTTGGGCAACCTGGTCTAGTGATGTTGTCCCTGTGCCTGGCAGGGGTGTTGGAACTGGGTGATCTCTGAGTTTTCTTGCAACCCAAACCAGTCTGTGGTTCTATGATTTTATAATTCTATGACTCTATCTTACAGAGAGTCTCAGAACTCTCAATACAGAGGAAGACTAGACAATTAGTTTGGACAAGACATCTGCAGTGGGATTTGTTCACTGTAACACATATCAGAAAGCTACGCACCTAAACTACTCAGCTTAGGGTTACATTTAAAATCATAGTTCAATTTTATTTTTCAACAGTTAATAAAATTTCACATCCTGTTCACTAGCAAAATAGGGCTAGTGAAATGAAAATAGTGCTAGTGAAATGAAAATAGGGCTAGTGAAGTGAAAATCCCTAGAATTAATTGGGCTGACAATATAAATATAAACTCAGGTTATGGAAAATAATATTCAGTTAAAGAAAAATTAGTTAGAAGGTTTTTCAGCTCTTGATGAGAGACCAAACCCGAGTGGGAAAAAGAATTAAAAAAGGAAAAGAAAAAATCTTCAGAGATGGAAACTATCTAAAATTAATCCTTTTTAAAGATTGTTCTAAGATAAAATAGTCATATAGCTAAGTTTATTTGATCAAGAATCTGCTGCTGTGGGTACAAAAGAGTCCAATATGGGAGGATAAAAGACACTTGCTGCTGAGTATCATATGACAGAACTTAAATGACAGTCTGCTAAAATGGGACATGGCAGTGCCTCAGGGATAAAAAAAAATAGGAAAAGAAAAAAAGTCAAAACTGCCAAGGATTATGCTTCACAGCAGGAGTCTGCAGGCATCAGTAGAAGATGAACTGCCAGTGCAAGGAATGATAATATCAATTCTAGTTAAGCAGAACTCTTTGGAGGAGTAATGGACAACATTGCCTTACATGACTATATCCTCATAGAAACAAATAGGACAGATACTAATTTCAGGTTGGATAAGGGAGTAAGCCAATGTGCTTCCAGAAGAAACAGTAACAGTATTGCTTTAAGAAACAAACATTTGGCAGAAAATAAATCATTGAAACTTCAGATTTACTGTGGTCAGAAGAAAAGTTATCCCTACTAAAACAGAATATGAACTGAATTTTATATTACACATTTCACTTCATTTAAGCTAAAAATTCCAAGTCAATATTCTGATTCAGGGGAGGAAGGCAGTAGCTTTTACAGAATGAGCATGAAAAATGTGCCTGTATATGAAATTTGCACTGGAGCTAAATGGAAATAAACCCTGTTTGGGATTAAAATGATCAAATAGTCCCAAAAAGGAGGTGCTTGCAAAAGAACAAGGCAATGACTAAAAAAAAGGCATCTCACAAAGATAGGGAAAGTCTCACCAGATGCCAAAGAGTAAATATATGAAGATTACACCCTGGGCCATGACCTTAGGAAATTATTCTACACCTTAAGTCAAAGGCTCTAATATCTTAGTAGGTTCACTACAGAGGACACATGGGTAAAACTCTAATAATCTATTTTGTTGGTCAGTATACAGCTCAGTACAGAAAAAAACCCCTCTGCACAAACCAAAAGAAAACCACAAGAACAAATACTGTTCTATGATAGTTCAACAGGGTACCTTTAAAAATACACAGCAGATATTTGAGCACATGCAATATATGTTGTGGCATATACCAAGAACAGTTGTTTGTTTTGTTTTTGTGACATAATTGGTAAGATTCAGTTCACCCATCTTTTGCATCAGTTTTTGGCCAGAAAGTGTTCAGTGTGTCATAATCTGTGGAATAGTTTTTTCAGCTTCATTTATTGCCATGTCTACAGCCTTGATTCAGCTCCCTCAACGTGAGCATCTGGTTCTTTTTGAGATGTACTAGGATATTGAATATAGACTTATAGAGCAATGACATGGACCTTACTGTACAGTGATGCCTTTCTAGAAGCAGCTGAAGGTAAGGCAGCACCTAAAGAGTCTTAAAAGATACTAGATAGTCATCCTGTGTGCAGCTAACTTTTCAAGGCCTAAACCTCCATTGCCTGAAAAATGAGCTCATATTTAAGCTTCTATTTGTAGTCACTATCCTGGCTTGGGCAGATCTAATACAATAATAATGTTGATAACATACTGATGTTTTCAGTTGCTGCTAGGTAGTTTTAGTGTCTACACCAAGTTAAGGGCTTTTCAGGTTCTCACACCCTGCCAGGTGCATGAGAAGCTGGGAGAGCACAGCCAGGACAGCTAACCCAGACTGGACAAAGGGACATTCCTTAAAGCGGAACGTCATGCTCCAGATATAACCGGGGAAGCTAGCTGGGAGGCAGGATTGTTGCTCAGAAACAGACTGGGCATTAGATTATATTTTTCCTTTTGCATGTGGTGAATAATTGTACTTGTGCAACACTTGCTTTGTTGCTCATTATTTGGTTTTGTTATTATTAATTCTCTTCCATTCTTATCCTATTATAGTGTCATTATCTCAACTGACAAGTTTGGTGTTTTCTATTCTCCTCACCTCCTTGATGGAGGAAGGGGTAAGAGATTCGTTTACTAATACCTATATTAAAATGTTTTTATCTTGAAGTAAATTCCACTCAAGATGTCTACAACATAGCTGTCTAGATTTCTGCCAGATATCTAGGCTGCCATTGTGACTAATGGAGATGCAGTTAATACATTCAGAGCTCGACTCAAGTCAGAGCTTGGCTTTAGCTTTCAGACAAAATCTCTTATTGGTATTTTATTGTTGAATAGATATCTAGTACCTCTTCAGATGTTCTATTGTATCTAAGATGACTGAACTGACCTGGAAGATGTGCCAGAGAACAAACATGAGACCCACACCTTTCTGGAACAGGAGCTGAAGTCTGGAAATTATATTACACAATGTAAAAATTAGCACAAGGTGGCTGTCCTCAAGCAGCTGAAAATTGTAATTTGTACATTTAATAAAAATTTGTCTTTCAGATTTCTTGAGGGAAAGGTATTAACATTCAGACTTAGACTACAAATGGGTCAACCTGATTTGAAAGTTGTCTTACTTAACAGAATTGACTGTAATATCCAAAGCTGCTTCTGAAGATAAAACCCTAAAGAACCCGATGTTGGAAAAAACGTCTCCATCATCTATTGCCAATTTGCAGATGATCTCCACACAGTAGCTGAGATGCAATTTGAAGGCACTACAGAAGAGTTGTTACAAAGGATGCATGTCATTAGTCAGAAACTGAGAAATGCAAAGGAAAGGTCAGAAGCATTCTGAACTAACACAACGTGAGCAGAGACACAGGCAAAATATAATTTTAAACAGAAGCCAAATCAAAGAAACATATCAATGTCACTGACACACACACAAAAGGCAAAATGAGCCACTTCATACCACCAAAATCAAAGTTAAACATACCTTTGTTTAATAGATGCATATTTTTACTGAACATTTTTCTACCATATAAAAATGGCCTTTCCCTTGGCTTTAGCTTTCAGACAAAATCTCTTATTGGTATTTTATTGTGAATTTTTCATTTCAAGATGTCCTTGAACAATGCAGATATCAGAATTCAGGTATTTAATTATGTATATATCTGTAACATCTGTTAAGTCTGAATGATTGGGAGCAGCAGTTGAATGCTTGGAGTCAGAGGGATTTCAGCAAGTTGAAGGAGCAGCCTGACAGAAGTTCCATGAAATTCAGAAAAGGCAGTTCAGTTTTATACTTGAAATTAAATAAAGCATGTGACAGTACTGTCTGTGGACTGACTGGATGAACAGGATTGCAGACCTGGTGATCCTGAGGAACAGGTGAAATTTGAATCAGCAAATCCTTCTGGTGAGGAAGGTTAGTCATATGCTGGGCTGCGTTGTTAAAGATACAGCCAGCAAATCAAGGGAAGGATTTATTCCCATGTTTCCATAATTTTTGTGCTTGCTTCTGGAATATTATATCTTGTTCACAGGCACTACTGTGGATGATAGATAGTCACAAGTTCAGTAGAATCTAGAGAAAAACTACAATAATGCTTAGGCGGTTGGACACAGAACATATGAGAAGACCCTGAAGAAATTTGACTTGTTTAGCCAGGAGACGAGAAAGAGAAGTATCTAGCTGCAGACTTCCACTGTCTAAAGAAGGTGATAGACAAGGTGGTGCCCAACTCACTGTGAAGGTGCAGTGACAGGGTGAGAAGCAATGATTGCAAGTTACAGTGAAGAAAATTAGACTGAATACATGGAAAAGACTTCACCCTGAGAGTGGTTAAGCCCTGGCTTCTCTGAGAGGCTGTGCCATCTCTTTCCTTGGAAACAGTCAGAACGCCATTGGACAAGGCCCTGGACAAATAATTTTTCAGTTATCCTTGCCTGGAGAAGTAGGAGGTTGCACTCAATGTTCCCCGGAGGTCCTCTTCAGACTAAATTATTACACAACTCTATGATTACTCAGTGAAATCTTTTTTTTCCTATGGTTAGGCCCTAGTTCTCAGAACTTAATAGTACAGCTTCCACTGACATCTGAGGCACAACTCTGTCCTAAAGCAATGCTGGATTTTTCCCTGCTCTTTATCTGTTTACTGGTCCTTGCTACCAGATTTTCTATCCTCTTTAGAACTATCTTGTAGCATGTAGTTGAATGCCAATCCAAGGCAAGAAAACTTACAGCATCCCATCAAAGCAATTTACATAATATATTCATGTTAATTAAATTTAAGGGGGTTGGGGGTGTTGCAGCAGGGAAGAACAGAGTAAAAAGATTACCTGAATTTGTGGCATGGAGGCTAAGGTATTTTGGGTGTTAGAAGTGTTTACCCAGTGTTTTAAAAAGACTCATTGGCAAAGGGAGTAGAGCTGTTGGATAGTCACAGCTGCCTTTCAGCACTCTCTGCAACATGAATCATAAATTCATGTGCATAATACATCAGCTCCAAACGAAAACCTTCCCTTCACCTTTAATTCCACCTGCACTTTCCCACATCTGTCATAGATGAATGCTCAGGGCAGCCTTTTGCAACAAGCAGTTTGAATTCCTTCAGGTTGAAGAATCAATTAAATGTAGGCTCTTCCATTTCTGAGTGACTAATACAGTAGTTGACTACTATAAGCAATATTACTGTAATATTTTTAAAGACTGCTTGATAAAGGAGTTTAGCACGTTAGGGAAATATATAGATCAGACCTTTCAAGGACCCTAGAAGAAAAGGTAGATTCTGACTCCAATTAATCTTAGGCATTCAAGACTCTTGGCCTTGCAGAGATGTAATACTCCAGGCAAGGGGAGGCTGAAGCCAAGCGGAGACACAGAGTTTAGGCTTAAACCAAGATCAGGCAGCAGCTGGATGGTTATTTTTGGATGTAGGCATCTCAGTTTCTTTTCAGTACTGTACTTTTTTAATTATCTAGTTGCAAAATTACATCTTCCATGCCAGAGTGGTGTATAAAAAGCCATATCTTTTTTTTTCCAGAAATATATAGTGACTCCTAAGAAAACTTAATGTGGTTTATAATAAATAGTATGTGTACCCCTGCCTTCTAATGGACTATGGAAAGAATAACTTGTCTGTCTACCAGGTACTTTGACTAGTTTCAGAAGATCTGTGGGAATAAAGAGACTTTTCATTATTCATCACTGAATGCTCCCAGATGGAGTCACTTATAATGTGACATTGCTGTTGTTTGTGTCCACTGTTTCTTGAACCATTTGCTGAGCTCACTTTTCTTCTTAGTATGCCATGTGTCTTGCATAAAAATTGCATTTTATTTGTGTATTCTCAGCGACACAGTTCTCTTGTTTTGCTGGGCTGAGTTAAACTGTGAAGATACAATTCATCTAAAGTAATACCAGAGATATAACGGAGTTAGGATTTTAGTTGTTCGGGGCTTCCTTAGAGAAAAGCTGTTCCAGTGAACTAAATACTAAAATCAGTTGGACAGAGTCTTGGCCAAATTTTTGAAAGTTTGTCAGAACCAACTTTATATCACCCAATGTGTTGTACACATTCACAATGCATTCCACTCTTTTCAGGAATCAGATGCAAATAGTTAGGAGGAGACTTGATTCATGTGGCACCAGAGTGACCATCATTATGTGACACATCTCCTCTCAAAGCAAAGACTAATTCCAAATGGCATTTGCAACATACTCTTCCCTGCACATGATTTATCACGATGAAATCCATTGATCTACAACCCACACACACCCCACAATTACTTTTTAATTCCAAATCCTAATTAATTTGATTCTACTAAGTGCAGAAAGAGCAAATAAAACAGGCTGATAATAAATATGAAATGGGAATAAATATAAGGCATTTTTGTAACAGAATGAGAAGCACTATTCAAATTGCTCTTTTTCCTGTTTGTATTGGAAATGAACCACTGAAGCTCTACCTTTTTGGGGGGGTTGAGTTTTTTTAATGCTTTTGTGCCAAAGCATGATGTCAGAGAGAAAAAAGGAGAGGCAGAGGCCACGGTTAGAGTGCATTAATCTTTTGTGCTTACATACATGGCCTATTTTCAAGGTCTGATAAATTCCCAGAACTGTCCTCAGATCTCTTAAAATTTATTATAGTTTTCTGTACTCTGTAAGTAAGTCCTTCGTGTGAGGGTGCCTCTGTTAACCCTGCAATCCACTCTCAGTCCAAGAGCCTTGTCTTGCCCTTCCAATGCTTTAACATGGCAACTTTTTTCTCCCAGTTGTTAATTTGAGAAATTATTTCCTTGCTAACAGTATAAAGTCTGGGGTGTGTCTACTCAGTGCACAGACCAGCAATGATCTGTTGTACAGGACACCCCCTTCACCCCTCCCCTCTTTTGTTACCCTTAAAAACTATTCAGCTGTTCAGATGCACATACATCTAGTCTCTGACAAATGTGATTCCAATAGAAACAGCAGCTCCTTGTTTTTCCACAGGGCTAGCAGTCCCTTCATCTAGCCCCACTGGACATAAAACAGAAGCACAAGTGACACATCTGCAACGATTCAGACTCAGTAGGTACAATCAGCAAAGAGCATAGCTCACAGACATGTACTGTAGCTGATATAAGCTTTTGTAGTGACAGTGCTTAACAGGGAAAGGGAAGTCTGGGGCGTCTCTGATTGCAGGGATGCCTAAGAAAATTCCGGCCCATCTCTGTTTTAGAGATTAGCGGATTCCTTTATCTTTCTGCAGCTCTTTTCTCGGGAGTTTGGGATTAGTTCGGAGGAGTTTTCTGAGGTCATATCAAATTTGCATACTTACTACCCCTAGCCATTACAGTCCTTACTCCACAGCTCTTTAAAACAGATCCCTACTTGCATGAAGTGCAATGAAATATTGTTTTATTTTTTGCTGAAGGATTTCACAGGCAGCTCTGCAGACTGGTAAAACTTTAACTTTCACCATCAAGGGACAAGAACAACATGCAGTCATCCAGCTGAGGTTGCACTAGGTCTATTACATGATATTTCATAAGATTCCTCATCTCTGGACAGATATGACTTTGTCTACTCCCTCACAGAGAGATCTAAATCTCCTTTTCTGAGAAAAGAGCTAAACATTTTCTTTATGTGTACCTCTAAAGTTGCTTTTTTTCCCCTGTGGAAGAGGATACACTACACAAGTGTAACATTGCTTGTTCCTTGAGTTTTTTTCAAATCAACAGTTCCTCGGTGATTGTTCTAGATACAGAAATGAAGAGACTAGCACTCACAGGAAGCAATTTCTTTACTTCACATATTTACAAAATTCTATCCCATCCAATTTATTCCTGACTTGTAGGTCTGCGAGGACTGAAAATTGACTATCTATAAATAAATCCAATATTTTAAGGCATCCTTTCTTGTTCATTTTGATCAGTTTATTATATTATTATCAGTGTTGCATCTCATATTATTCTGTATTTATTTGAAATACAAATAGATAAAGAAATGAAAACTTTAACAAGTTTTAATAGGTTTTTTTTTCCTTAGACAGAAATCTGTAATATACAGAATTGTAAAAACAAACAAACAGATGGCAGAACAGCTTTTTTGTATGTGATTGTTATACTTTCTTGCAATCCACCTCCCATAGGAAACTGTGACAAAGGGCAATTAACTAATTTCACATAAAACCACCATCATATCTTTTGTTAATGAGGTTCAAACCATATTTAAGACAGAAGGAGCACTAGGGAATGATTCTGCTCGAGTTTTATATTTACAACGGGCTGTGATAACATTCTCATCCTTGTGCTGCTGAGTCTTACAGCTACATTTGCCGTACTAGCCATCGCGTGCAGCATCACACAGCAGCGAGTGAGGAGCCCAAAGCTGGATCGAATCATTCCACTGTGAATGATCCAAACAGTTTGTGACTGGTAACAGTACCTCTTATCTGAGACCCTCGCTGGTGAACTTCTCCAGTCTTCTGTTTTATTCTGGTAGCCATACATGTAAAACTACCAGGAGATATTTTTGAAACACCACAGTGAACAGTATGTTACTGACTCTCAGTTCAAACCATCTTTCACATCATACCCTAACAGCGCTGCCTCCCATCTGCCTCAGTGCCTACAGGAGATCAGCTTCTGAATTGAAATTCAGCTGGCTGAAACTAAATCTGAACAAGACAGAAGTGAGGTTAGAAGGAAAATGGTAACGTTTTGAAGAACTAGCCAAAGCCATGACAACATCCTCAAACGAGGGGTCTGTTTTCTGACCGTCAAGAGATTTCTCAGCCTGAGGGTTAGCTGACATCCTCCCAAGTATGAAATCTGTCAGGAATAAATTCTCCCATCGACGATGAGCCAGCAGGCTGTTCCTACGAACATCCTCTCAGATGCTGACTTGGCAATAGCTTTATACATATTCATGGCTTCCAGGCTCCACAGTTATAGTACTCTGTGCTGGCCATGCCAACGATAGCCTTCAATGGGCAGCTGATCAAAACCTGTCACTCTGCTTGCTAAGCAAAATAGGTCAGTTTTGGTACATCATCCCAGTGCTGTGAACACCACACTGGCTCGTGAGTGAATGCTAAATCATATTCCTTGTTCTAATCCTAATCTTCAAAGCCCTAGATCCAGGTTACTTCAGGGATAATAATTTCTCACTGTGCAAAAAGACCCACTCCTCAGGGGTGGTGGATATCACTAGGCAAGCAATTATGCTGACAGAAGGAGCTTTGGAGTTCTGCTTCCACGTGAGGATGGAAACAACCACAAAGCTTACCCATCTTCAAGCAGAGTAAAAAATTCATCCCTTCAGAATAAAATTAAACATTCTGAGCAAACACACCCACCCCTCACATACACCCATTTCCAGGAAAGATGGGAGTGTAACTACAAGTATATAACATTACAATTAATTTAAGATAGTATCTCTTTGTGAAAGATCATGAAGTATCTAGCTGTGGGTCAGTCTGCCTGGAAACTGATATGGAATTCAAGTTCAGTACCTCAATGAACCGATGCCTTCATAGAAAATATGTTATAAACAGATTAGACAATCTATGTAAAGATTTTCATCTCAGTGTGAAAAGCACTATGTCCCATTGCAATTGTTTTAATGATTCAGCTTCTCAAACAGCATGCTTTGCATTTCTTGAAGTAAACAACCACTTAAATAATCCTTGATTTGTTTTTCCCAAAGGTATGTCACATTTCAGCCCACAGCCACTCAATAAAAGGAGATGCATTTTCTTGACTTAATTCAATAAATAAACCTAAACAAGTTTGTTTTCTTTCCTTTTCATGTTAACTTAAGAGGCTAGTAAATTAACGAATCTGCTTGGAAATAATATAGCATTTTCAGGCATGCAACTATGGATGTAGACAGGGCAAGCCTCTGTATTACAATAGTTAGGAGTGAATTGGTACCATCATGCTAAGACTGTGGCTAGCATTATTTTTCTCTTCTAGTGGAAATCTCAGTTCATGAAATTAAACAAACCTTTCTATTTTAAACAAGTAGTGAGAACACAACGAACTGTAGTACAGACCAATATGACAACTGGAAAAAAATTTGGAAATAGAGGGAAAAATCTGCACTTGGTGCAAATTGATGTACTTAAAGTCATTACTTCAGCTGTTACTATCAAGCAAGTATGAATGCTCTGAGCTTTAACAGAAAGCAAATGATTCGGAGCTAAGACAAACACATACATAGGCCTAAATCTGGTGGTCCCTACCTCCAAAGCCCCCTCTTCTTTCCAAAATTCAATTTGTTATCCAGCCTGTTGACTTCTTCTCACAGGCTTACAGTTTTGAAAGGTTTGAGATGCACAAGAATGACAGCAAAAAAAAAAAAAAAAAAGGAGGAACAAAACAGTTTTCCAAGATATCACAGCCTACAGAAAATCCTTGGTGCTGCGGACTTTGTACGTATCAACAACTGGGCAGACTACTATAGTGTGAGAGGTCTGATTGCTTTCCTTGCACGTGTAATAGCATCAAGTCCTTTTCAAGGTTAAGAGTTTTGAAGTGTATGAGAAAACTAAGGGCTGGGGAAAAGAAAGGAATGTGTTTTGGTTAGTGATGAATACTAGTGACTATTAACCAAAAAATGCCCTGGAGGATATTGCAGATTAATAAATGAGAATTGCATTTTATATTAGTAGCAGTTTCAGTTACCAGGAAATATTCAGTTACCAGGAAATTATTCAGGAAATAATTCTTAGACTCTGAAGAGACATATTTCTCTATCCTTTCTCTGGCTCCCTGGGAAGCAAATTTTTTCACCCACAACCAGGCTGCTTTCACTTTAAAGCACAAGAATGTGATACTCTGGGGAATTTTCATCTGTCCCTATAATCTAAAAATATCTAGTGTTCACATAGTTTATCAAAGAATTTTAGGAGTCAGAAACTGTTGTCATTGTCCGGAGAGCCTGCCAATCGCCCTGGCATGAAATTACAATTAATGATGTATCACTGGGTTACATAAAGGTTGTCAAACATATGGACCATTGCTGCAGCCAAAAGATACGAGCAGCTTGCTGGAAGTATCACATAATATGCTATATTTTTCTGATATATCAGAATGTCTTTGCTAGTAAGAAAAAATATTTAATGGCAAACACATATCTAGTTTTGCTTTAGGCCACTCAATCCTGAACTGTAGAACAGTTGTGAATGTTTATGGTTTTAGAGATGAAGAAAAGTAATATTTTTCATCTGTCTTTCTATTTGTCTATCTATGAACCCAATTTTAGATAGCTAGGTTTTCACAACAGGGTATTTTAAACTACTACTGTTAGTAAGACATGAGTGTTCATCCACACAGGGCAAGCTTAGAAGCACAGAGGCTTCATTTTAATCACTGTTAATGAAAGGAATGACCTAGTGGGTGGAAAAAATGAGTATTAGAAAGAGCATTTTAAAAGTACATACTTTCTCTAAAGGAAGCAAGCAGAATCTTATTAGTATGCATGTTAAATTCATTTCATTTCACACTTTTAAAGGAAACGAGAAAAATTAAATTTAATGTTTTCTAATGTCAAACCATACCACAATATGTGCATATGTGTTTTATAGCCTATAAATAACTGATTTGCAAAGCGAATGATCTCCTCCCAGATAACTGAAACACACGAGTCACAATGTAACCTACTCTATAAGCATAGGTTGGAATAATATCAGAGACAAGGCTACTACTGCTAACACCACAGCCTGTTTGCATCAGATCACAGAGAGACTCGGAGCGTGCCTCTGCGGATGGGTGATCTGCCTCATAGGAAAACACCCACACCTGCTTCTGGTTGAAATCTTGCAGGACGGTGTGTTGGAAGAAGGAAATCATGCCATGGATTCTCCAGCCTCTGAGTCAGGTAGCAAAAGGGTAAATTTGAAACTTTGCTGACTAACTAATGGCTTGAGGCAGGAAGGGATCACAAGTTTTCCATTCTTTTTCTGGTCTGTCACATGAACAAGGTGGGCAGCAACATACTCTCTGTGCTAATCACAGCTGCACGACTTAAAGAAAATCTGAAATAATGAACTTAATGCAATTATCAACAGAAACTAAATCTGAAGCACATCCTTGATCTCACAGATCAACTATGGCAAGTCCCTGGTCTGCAAATCCAGTATTATCAGTTCTGTCAGTCCTAATGAAAATCATTTGAGAGACAAGAGAGAAAATGAAACATAAAGATGCTAATTTTCCCACTAACTTGATTGAATGATTTCCCCTGTCTAAGAGATGTATGCTATGGAGGCACAGCTGTTCTTCATTTCATTCACAATCTACTACTTGTAGTTGACTTGCAGCCAAATTCAAAGACAAGTTTAGTGAACTAGATAAGTTTAATAGCAGTCTATGCCAATTTTTAATTTTAAGTCTTTTCAAGATGTCAGTGTTACCTCAATGCTCCTACACACTCTTAGCTTTAAAACCTTTTATAGACACACCATGTGACTTTATTTAAGTAAATGCTAATCATCTCATCTCACTTCAAGGTCAGAGGTTAGAAAGTGGAGCCTACAGAGGGTGATTCATGTCTTCTGGCTCAGGATGACTTGACCTGTTCCATGTGTATACCTTTTTCTCCATTCTCTGCAGAAGAAGGCTAGATACAAAAACTTTAAGACCTCCAAAATTGGCAGCAATGAAACTCTGCTTCTGCACCACTGCTGAACTGAGCTGAATAGACTTGAATCTAAGCTCAGCCTATTGACTTTCTCACTGGCTTCACTGGAGTCACTACAGCTGTAAAACAAAACAGGCTCAGGTGCACAGATGAAGTACACAGGTGAATGTTCTGCACGGATCCTGTGCTGAGGTGCTGAAAGAAATAAGTGTATCAAAACCCAGCAACAAATACTGATAGAAAGACAAAGCAAGAAAACAAGCAAGCAAGGTAGTGTCATGACAGAGCAACGCAAACAAAACATGTCCCCAGGATAAAAATACCTTCTTTTTCAATTACAGAATGCTTCCTCAGTTGAGGTGTTATTTAGCAGTTCTATTTCCCCTAAAATTACAAGAATTCTTCCTGTTCTACGGCCAGTGCAATCAAGTCACCTTTTATAGGAAGCAAGCATTACCTGGTTTCTTTTCCTCACTCTAGCAATACAGATTCAGCCATCTGAGTATGCCAGGAGGAATCATCAGCTATCCTAGAGGCAGAAACAATAGGCATTTTCAAACTCTGCAGTGGTTTGAAAGATATTTCTATCAGAAAGGAGAGAGATTTTCAGTATAAATTAAGGATATTATTGCAGTCTTAAATATATATATGTATATATAAATATATATACACACCTCTTGTGAACTGTGTTCTCTGTATTGTATTTTCTTGAAATGACCATTACTTTTGTTTCTACAAAGCCTGTAGACAACGAACTTGTTACAACTCAATAACAAGATGAGATTTCCAATGATACAAAAAGAAGATGCTGGATTTGCAATGGTACCTGTCTAATGGTAGATTATCGACTGTCAGAAAGCCCTAGGTAAGATTGAGCCAGTAGGAATGTCTGCATACAAAACAAAATACAAGATGTCTCTATGAAGTACGTGCATTTGCACTAGTCCGGTGTTTGGTAATAGGAAAAGATATACCTTCATTAACTCAAGTTGCACTTTGTATAGTCGTATTAACATATTGTCTGTGGGATCATAGTTAGGTTAAATATATATTTTATCTTTTTGAATCAGGGAGGATCGGGATGCATGTATTTTCAAGGGAGTTGAGGAAAGTAATATCTATAAAGATAAAAGTGTTTAGGAATGCATAGTCTTTATGGAAGTAGGAAGTTCCATTTAATTCAGTAGGAATTAAGCCCACATTTCAGTTATTTGTCAAATTTTGTTCAAAGGATCTGGACAAAACTATGAAAATTTGCTTATCCCCATCACTTGCACAGACCTAGTTCTCTTCTCCATATTTATTATTGTACTCTCTGACATGTAGCCCAATTAAGTCTCTGATCCAAAAACATGTTGTAATATTTTCTCATAGAACATCATAGCATTTTAGATGAAAATTCAGTGTTAACTGAAAATCACAGAACTTATCAACTAAATAAAGGGCTACATAGTAGCTAACTTGCAGTGGGCCACAAATGAAACTGTTATGTTAAAAACAAGAAAATGGCTCTCTCCAAAATCTGTGAAGTATGACACTTTGTGCATGTTTATGTTCTTCCTTACAGCAAACTTTGCAGTCATCCCTGTAATCAGCCCTGTAACCCATTCAGAAAGTCATCATAACATCCCTTAATGCTAACTCAATAAGGCTAATGACAATAATAATGAAAAAACGATCTCATTCTTAATCAAAAATCAATCTTTTCATATGGAAATTATCTATAGTAATATTTTATAATAAACATAAAGAACTCCAGCTCAATAAAAAAAAAATACGGTCTAGTTTTAGGAGAAATGAATGAAGTATGCATACTTTTAAAATACACAGTTTGTATCTAGGAACCTTATCTATGGAAGAGGCTGTTTTTACCTGACCAAACAATAATTAGTTGAATTCAAGGTTAGGCACCTAAGAGGAACATGTACTGCCAAGGGAAATTTGTCTCACTTAACTTGAAAGTGTGATCATTCTTTCCACTGTCTACCAGGCGGATATAGGGTGTCTGACCAGACCTTGACAGCTAATTCTTTTAATGCTCAAGTTGGATAAGATTAATTTCACAAACTGTGAATAAGAAAAGGACAACAGATAGGACTTTTGACAGCATAAACAATTAGGCAAAATGGGACTTGGAAGAAAAAGACAAAAATAAAATATTAGGCTATTAATTTAGCCTATATTCCATATCACTAGCGGTATTCCATAGAATGATTATATGTATAATAGTGGATAGAGGATTCCATATAACTTTATTGCAAAAAAAGTTCTTCATAGCTATTTATCTGAAAATGCCACTCACATTTTCCTTACCTTTTCAAGGATTGAAATATCCAAACTAGATTATGTATTGCTAATGCTCAGTGTCAGAGAATAAATCACCCTGAATGTAAAAAAGAAAAAAACAATCCCCAACTTCCTTAGCATTTCCTTAGTCCCTAACCTGGCCAAAAAAAAAAACAAACAACACAAAACAAAACAAAAAAAAAAAGGGAAAATGAATGACATCTTGCATCTACTTCAGACTTCATTGAAGACACTGGGGATCTAGGTGGGTTTAAGGCACATACATTCACTTCACATTCTGGGAACAGAGTTTTAATAGACTCCCCTTAATAATACCTCTAATGCCCACAGTTTTCTTATGGGCAATGCGATCATTAGACAGAGTTCCAGTGTTGTCTGGTTTTCCACAGTTATTAAAATGACAACATGTTTTATTAAAATGGGATTTGCACGGTGGGAGTCGAGTCATAAAATCAACTTGAGATAAATGGAACTGTAAGACTTTTTATCCTAATATCTTTTTGTCTGCTGACTATAGCAAAACTAACATTAGCTTTTGTTTAAGCCCACAATGGGTAAAAATAAAATTATAATTCCATATACTTTACTTATATCTGTGGATTATATAATTTACCTTTTTTGCCATATAGAGATTCTTGAAAATCTTTACAAGTTCTCTATATAAAGATGAGAATCTATCTGCCATAATAAAGCTGATAAGCATCAAACATGTCTAAACATTGTAAGATTTTGCAATAATCCTTTACTTTCTATATATAAAATATTCTAAATGCAAAGAAAATGGTTTGGAGGCTTTTTGCCTTAGGATTATACAGAAAATTCTTGCAGGTTTTTTGGTCACTGAGTAGAAAAATTACAGAAGTTAAGAAATTTGGTACTTTTCATAAGATACAGAAGACATTAAATAGCAATGTTTTGAGTAAACAAAACACTTTGCTTCCTTTGCCTCCTGTAGTCCATGCTTTGTACTCTGAGTCTATAGTTATTAACTCTTTGTGTACTGTTCTCCAGTTGAAATTAACTGTAAATTGATAAAAAACACAAACTTGATTCATTTATTTGTTCCTCCAGTCTAAGGTAGACTACCAATGGTTGTAAACTGGACACATTCATTAAATCTTGTACTTTATATATTCCACACTTCCTGATATCATATAGAGTTTAATACACCATAATGAGGTAAACGTGTAGTGTAATAGGCACATATTTATATCTCAAGTGAGAGTTTAATCGAGAAGTTAGTTCTGGCCAAGCAGTTCAGAAAAGCTAACTGTGTATTCTGTCCCTAAAATTCAAAGCCTGAAGCAAACTATTTTCTCTCCCATAAATAATTTTCCTTATCAAGAAAACTGCGTGGGTCTAGATTGGGACCCAGGAAGAAATCAATGCACGTGTGATGTGGATATGACTTAGCCCTGGAGCTAAACAGAGAGTGAACCAGCTACACAGTATATCCACTCTGAGCCTACACACACACCCCTCCCACCCCTCATTTTACACCCTTAGAAACACGCAAAGGACTTCATTATGCAACTCACTGAAACACCCTGCCTTGCCTTTGTTGGTGCATCCTGCACATTTTGACACTGTCCTGCATGACATCCTCACTTCAAAATCTGAGAGACATAAATTTGACAGATGGACAACTTGTTGGATAAGAAATTAGCTGGCTGCTCGTACCCAAAGGTTTGCAGTCAACAACTAAGTGTCCAAGTGGAGAACAGTGACAAATGGCAATCCTCAGCGGCTGGTATTGGGACCAGGACTGTTTAACATCTTTGTCAGCAACATGAACAGTAGGATTGAGCTCCTTGACAAGTTTGCCAATGACACCTAACTGTGTGGTGCATTTGACATGATGGAGGGAAGTGATGCCATCCAGAGGAGCTTGGACAGATAGAGAGATGGACCCATGCAATCCGCATGAAGTTCAACAAGGCCAAGTGCAAGGTCCTGCACATGGGTCAGGGCAATGCCAAGCACAGATACAGGATGGGCAGAGAATGGGTTATGAGCAGCCCAGACAAGAAGGACTTGGGAGTGTTGGAGGACGCAATGTACAACATGAGCCAGCAATAAGTACTTACAGTCCAGAAAGACAACTGTATCCTGGGTTGCAGCATGAGGGAGGTATTTTGAGCCAGCAATGTGCCCTAGTGTCCAAGAAGGCAAATGGCATCCTGGGGTATATTAGAAGGGGGCTAGTAGGTCAAGAGAGGTCCTTCTCCCCCTCTACTCTGCCCTGGTGAGACCTCACCTGCAGTATTGTGTCTAGTTCTGGGCACCTCAGTTCCAGAAGGACACAGAACTCCTTGAGTCCAGCGCAGGGCCACCAAGATGATGAAGGGAGNAGAGGTTGTAGAGTCTCCTTCTCTAGAGACATTCAAGACCAATCTGGACACGTTCCTATCTGATCTACTCTAGATGATCCTGCTCAGGCAGGGGGGTTGGACTAGATGATCTTTTGAGGTCTCTTCCAGCTCCTAATATTCTGTGATTCTGTGATTCTGCAAAGTGATTCTGCACCTCTGCTTTCGTGGGAACACACCCAGAGTACTCTGCTCAGCTCTGGGGCCTCTAATGTAAGAAAAGGAACCTGTTGGAGCAGAGGAGGGCCACAAAGACTGGACTAGAGCACCTCTGCTATGAAGACAGGCTGAGAGAGTTGGGCTTGTTCAGCCTGGGGAAGAGAAAGCCCCAGTAAGACCTAATTGCAGACTTCCAGTACCTAAATGGGGCCTGCAAGAAAACTACTGAGGGACTTTTTACAAGGAGATATAGTGATAGAACAAGGCGTAATGGGTTTAAATTGAAGGAAGATAGATTTAGCTTAGTTATTAGCAAAACTTTCTTCACTATGAAGGTGGTGAGGCCCTGGCACATGTTGCCCAGAGAACCTGTGTCTGTGTTCAGTGCTTGGTTGGATAGGACTTTGGCCAACCTGGTCTATTGGAGGATGTTCCTGCCCATGGCAAGGTGGTTGGAACTAAGCTATCTTTGAGGTCCCTTCTCACTCAAACCATTCTGTGGTTCTTTGATCCCACACAATATACCAGGTTCTGCTTGCTATTGCTGGAGCTCTTATTATGAAGAATAAAAGCTATAAATGTCAATATACTAACTCCATAAATTTTGTAACCAACCTTGGCAAAGTAAAATGCACAGCAGCTAAGAAAAAGGGACACATATCAGATATTTTTGAAAAATGAGAGGATGAGACACAACAGAATACTGTCAGTCACAAACTCTGCAGTATGTTTGACCACAGCCATTGGGTCTGATGGTGTAGTGCATCTAAGAGTTAATAGTTTCCAGTGAAAGAAAATGTAGATACAGAGAGGACAGTAAGACTCTGTACTTAAATCCCAAGGCACAAGAATATATATTTAGGAGAGCATACAACTGCTGCCAGCACAGTGATAGTGAATACATAAGATGAAGAATGTTATTTGAAGAAGGAAAGTATTCATTTGGAAGTATACAAATTCAAATATTTTTGCTAAGAACAAGAATATCTGTCATGACTCTTTTTCCTTCTATATTTGTTCTTGTTGAAATATTGGATATATCATTAAAGCTACCTTTGTTTCATTGCCAAACCAAAGGAGGCTTTTTGCTGAACTGATGAAGTAATATTGACATTTTTACATCAAAAAGATTATTTTATAAGATAAAAAATGTTATATAAAACCTCAAATTAAACTTTTTACTTTTGGCATTCCTTCTATTTAACATTTCCTCCTTTTTTTATTTTATGTCAACTTTTAGATTAATAGTGGTTTGGGAAAAAATCCCAATAATAGTTCCTAAGGAACAATGTAAAGGAAAGATAACACTGGATTTGAATGAAAGGAAAAGTATTAGGCTGAAGGGCAAGTATTAGTTCCTGCCTCACAGCCAGAGCTCTTTGGAGGGGTTAATAGCGAAGTTGATGAGGGAGATTTGGTTGATATAGTCTACTTAGATTTCAAGAAAGCATTAGCAAAAGTCTGTTTCAAAGCCTCTTAAGAAGCCAAGTAAGGAAGGGAAGAAAGTGTAGGCCTTTAAGTGGGTAAATAATTGATTAAAAGATAAGAAACAGAGAACATTGTGTCCTTGTTGCAGATGCAGGACACCACTGGATACCTACAGAGATCTGTGCTGAAATCCTTGGGCTACTCAGCCCAGAAAAGAGAATGAAAAACAAAGTGATTAATTTTCCTGATGATAAAAAGTTTATCACACAATTGTAGAGTGCATGAATTCTGCAAAGTGGCAAATAATCTTGTGGAAATGTGTTACTGGCAAAAAAATGGCAGATGAAATTAAGTAGATTTGAAACGTAGGTAAATGCAAAGTGACACACCATGGCTTCACATGTACAATATTGGGATGTGAGCTGTCATCACCACTCCTGAGTGAGACCTCAGGATGTAAGGATCAGTCTTGTAAACAATTTTGTTAAATACCATCATCCATGACCTTAGTACAAAACATAGGGCAATGTGAAATCTGGAGATTACACAAAGTACCAGGGTAACAGCAATATGATGTAGGAGGAGTTGGTGACCTTGAGGACTAAAGTAATCCAATTGAGAGCTAGTAAATGAAAACAAAAATCTGTCATAAACTGGTTCTCAAAAGGGGAAAAACTGATCGGGGATAAATTTAGAATGAAAAATAGAATACCTAACCACCAAGGGATTAGAACCTGGGGCAATACTTTAAACAAGCGAGTGGGGGCAAGAAAAGTCCAACCAGTTTTGCTATTCAGTTTGGTCAATTAATAAACAAGATCTGTTCCAGACTTTTATCCTTGTGAATTAACTACCCGAAGGAGCATGGGTAAGATTAATTTCTAGAGTCATCCTTCACTTCTCTGGTAAAACTGCAAACTAAAATCCAGCCTGACAGAAGACAGGAAACTTTCCCGGGAACCTGAGGATGTAAGGGAGATATAAAATGGAGACACAAGCCAGGCATATAAAGGCCAAACCAGTAATTCTGAAGTCTTGCAAAGCCTCACAGCAGCAGCAGAGGCATAACTTAGGGAGACTCGTGCAAAGGGATATACCTGCCCCCACGGTCACATTAAAGGGAAGGTTGCAGATATTTACATTGCCCACTGCAGCAGTACCTCCCAGGTGCTCTCTATGAATTGTGCTGGGGATAGGAGCAAGGGGACAGTGGGGCTCCTCTGCTTAAGCTTCTGCTGGTCAGTGAGTGCCATCCCATAAATTAAGTTGTCATATGAATGTATTTCCATGTCCTAATGTAGTTTGTGTCTCATCCGAGTTTCTTAGCCCTGGTACAGCACTAAACTGGTGGAGCTACATGGCTTCTTCAAAACTGCTAGCATGTGTCTGGCTGGCCTTCAGTGAGTGAGCTCGTGTTTGCCCATGCCCACCATCACGGGCACACTACCTTTAACTTACCTTCCTCATGTGCCAAGAAAAGGACACTGTCTACACTTCACATTGAGAAAGCTGAGGCTATAAGAGCCAAAAAAGGTCACATTGATACAGATAGAAACTAGTTTTAGTAGGCACATATTAGTTTGACATGTTTAAAGCTATTAGTTTTGACATGTCTAGCTAAAAGACTGGACAATAGTGAAGAAGAACTAATTATTAGCTAACAAATGTTTTAACAAAGGGCTTCACCAAGTAACAGAGACAACAGAGATAACAGAAGCTGCTGGAAAAGATAAGCAGCAATGTGAGGCAGTCTGAGAAGACAACAGCTCTGACCAGACTTACAGTTGCTGACTCATCGCAACTTGACATTCCACACCAAAGGTGAAGAGTGCATCTTGAATCATAGAATCATAGAATCATAGAATAGCTAGAGTTGGAAGGGACTCCCAGGGGTCATCTAGTCCAACCTCCCTGCAAGAAGCAGGGACACCCCCAACTAGATCAGGTTGCTCAGGGCCTCAAGAAGAAGAGCCTTGAAGAAGACTATGAGCCTTCCTCCCAAGGACCCCAGCTCACGACCACCAGGACACAATGTGCAGGCACCAGAGGGAGGAGACTTACGATAATGAACTCTCAGATCAGTTTTGAATAACCCAACCTTTTCTCAGGAAACCTTATGTATATGCATGACTTTGTGTAACAAATAGCCAACTGTTTTGCTGAAGCAGGGTACAAGCTGGGAGGCGCCAGAGCCCTTGCACCCGGCGTCGTAATAAACATACCCGCTTTATAACCTTTCACGGGTTGTGAAGTTTGATTCAGCAAGTCAACATAAGGCTTATGGTATAAAGAAAATAAAATATTGGCTTCCAAAGTCACATGGTGCTATACTGACCTCCCCAAGATGTTTTATTCCTTCTCAGGGAGAGATGTCCCCTCTACTGAACTCAGAAAACTTTCCCATTTTCCTGCGGCAGTAGATTTTCCTTACTGCAATGCTTTTGTGGGGCTGACTGGTGAGACTGTCTGGTGGACAGAGTTGGCAAGGACATTGGGAACAAGTAACTGAGGTGGCACATTATAATCTGGTATTAGCTTTCTATTGGTTAGGTGGAATCTTAAGGGGGAGAGAGAGGGAGATAGAAGAGGGAGGCAGGGGGGATGCTTTTTAGGAAAATCAAATTATTATCCAGATACCACTGCAAAGTATGACTGCAAAGGTTGTACACAAATGTTCTTCATGTTTCCTTTCATTTCAAAATGATCCTGAGGAATATAAATGGTGTTGGCAAGATCCCCTCTTGTTGGAACTCATACAATATGTATGTCAGAAAATAAACATCTTTAACAAAGAAACATAGTAAGAAAACTCACAGTAGCTAAATGGTACTTGCACTTCAGTATAGCCAAACACAAAGTTCCCAGTATATTTTGCTCATGATAGTTAGAAGCTTAAATAGATGAACATTTTTGCTTTCCTTGTACAAAATGAGTTTGGGGTTGTTGCTTTAGAAAAAGAGTGAATTTAACCCAATTACTTTATGGAATAAATATCTAACCAGGGGGTGAGTGGAAGAAAGAAGGAAAATAACAGGTACTTATCTTTTGCAAATAATAATTTTTAAAAAGCCTACAGAATTGTATAAAAAAAATAAAGATTTTTAGCTCTACAGTATATTAATAGCCCAAATTAATCCATCTCTAGTAGTACTGTTTAATTATCTTTTTTAGTTAATTGTAGTAGTTTTAAGGTTTAATGGCACTTCACAGGAGCTAAAAAATCTATCAAGTCACTTTGCTTAAAGTTGCTAAATAAAGTTAACTTGCTGACATACCAACTCCTGCAGTTTTATATTTCATGAGTAGATACTTCATATATCACATACAAAAATTCCCCCTCAACATAGTATTTTTCACTGTTCAGTAGATGTTCCATGTATATGTCCTGCTACTTCACAGTCAGAGCCTGAGTGGGGACCTATTCTGGTCAATAGAGGGCTCTCACTTACTTGAATATGCTTTGGATCAGGCACACTGCATGTTAGTGAGGATCATAATTCAAATGATAGGATCTATTTTAAACTTTTTTTCTTAATTTCCAAAATGTTTCAAAAGTGTCTATCAGGTTTTTGAGCTCTCAAACAAGAAGATGTTTTAATGTCTTAAAATTTAGTTAAATTTATCTTAACCAAATCTAACTTAGCCGAACAGATTAGCTATTTTGTCTTTATTCCATGAGAACTGACAGATAGAAAACATTAATTTCTTTTTTTTTCTGAATATTTTTCTCTAGAAGTGTAAAATACATATAATTTTCATGCCAACATTTCTGCTTTCTCCTTTTTCCAAATGCAGAGCACTGAGAAGCTAGCTGGAGATCTTGCAGAAAGAAAACAGGCAAGACATGTACTTTTTCAAGAGTGGTTGTTACCCTCAGAAGCTCCAGGGTCTGCAGAAAGGCAGTTTGACAGTTCTTAGCAGCTGCTGGGGACAGACTTCTTCTCCAGTGGCATACTTCCAAACCTTCTGCGGCTGTAAAATTGCATGCTGATGGATCCCTTATGGTATAGAAAAGCTAGTGTTGTCTTTCACAGACTGCAGAAGGAACTAAGAGGGGAAGGAGCGTGACCAACCTGGACAGCTAAAAGAAGCATCCTTTAAAAAAGTGTGGAAGAATGAGAAGTCAGCCAGCGTAAGAGAGATGAATGAGAGGCAAAGAGAGGAATTTTCCTATTCTGGAAGAGTCGGAGAGTTCTCAGTGTGAAAACCATCCCCGTGAAGGCACCTGGCTGAGATCGACAGCCTTTGAGAAAATATAGGAGACAACTTCTGCTCGGACCATGAGAGGGGAGCAAGTGAATCCTTCCCAAAGGCCAGAACTGAAAGAGAGCTTCTCTAGCAGAAAACCACAGTGATTGTATTCATGTTTATTCCTGAAGACTGCATGATCACTTCCCTCCCTGCTTGTAGACTACACATTAAAAGATTCTATCAATCATCCATTTCTGCATGTGAGGGCAGCTCCCTTCTTCTATTTGGGAACTCATGAACACTTTCGCTTGTACCATGTGCATCAAGTGTCCTTCAAGGCATCCTCCTGGTGAGAGAAATACTCACTGCTTTTTCCAAGCTAAAGTCTGTCTTCCTAATTTTTCCTTTGGGATATACCCTGTATATTTATTTTCTTCCACCTTCTCCCCACTTCCTTAACTTTATAGGTTATGTGTCTTTTACTTCTTTCCCATTCCCATTTCTTCCTCCCACCTGCCCCATGCTCTCCCATTCTCTGTTTCCCCAAGGTTTTATAATCTTTCCCCTAGTTCTGCTGTTCCACCCATCTCATCCTTATTGTCAACTTTCTTTTTTGTTTGTTTGCTTTCCCCTTCCCTCTGGGGCTCATATCTTTCATGGTGCCAAGCTCATTTAGAATAACGGCTGAGATGTGATTGGAGGCTGTGTCATGCTGGAGGCTCTATATGGATGCCTACAACTCATTCTATTTGTAGGCAACGACAGACAAACAGAGAAATGTCATCACGTGTAAGTCTCAAAAAAGAAAGCAGAAGGTATTGCAAGGAAGGAATGAGGTTGTTGACAGAGGAGGTGTCTTCATCTGTGCTTGAAATTCCTCAGCAGAGTCTGGGCTCCTTCATCATCCGAGCTCCACTGGCAGGGACCTCCTCACTTGCTCTTGAATGTGTGATACAAAGGTTACCACACCCTAAAAGGCTCCTTTTATGTTTTCTATTGCTCGGGCTATTTTCAATGTTTTGTTCCTGACAGTGTTTTGTATAGGGTATTAGTCACTATAGCAACCTTAACTGCAATTTGACCAGGAATATAAATGAGGAATGTGTACATTACACAGTAATAGTTCTGTATTCATCACCTCCCAGATATTTCACAGGCAGAAGAATTACAAAGGACTTTTTAAGTGATCAAACTAAAGCACTCGATTTATTTAGGAAAACAAACTAATTGCGATACAAATTACTTGAGGCCTGCACTAGTAAGGGATGCATCAGACAAAATCCACAAAGGTAACTTATTGCCAATTATCAGAACTGTATGTCTTTTAGTGACTCAGCCATGACACTGACTCAGATGCACATTTTATATCAAATGAGGTAAAGTAGCACAGTTCAGGTTCATATTGCAATTAACGGAAAGAATAGATCATATTCTGCATCAGAGAATAGGTTTTGCACTGTTCAGAGGAGCCACAAGATAGTAACTTGGGGAAAAAATCCACAAACAAGTTCTAAGGAACTTGATAAAATACAAAATATTAGTACCTAGTACAAAAGCCAGAAACTGGAATCTTAGCAAAGTCTAATTTACACCACAATAAACCATTTTGAATCCATGGAGGTCATGCTAGCAAGCTGTAGCAAAACTCCTGCTGTGAGAAAGGCAGCAGCCCAGGCTACACGTGCTGTAAAAGTGTATCACAGCCAGGTTTTGCCTGGGGCAAAAGTCTCCCTCATTACCATCTAGTCCTACTGTCATGGAAAGTCGGGCATGAGGACAACTCCTCAACACCAACAAGTATTAAGAAGCAGGCATTTGCTTTATAACAGCGATGGATGCACAGAGGATAGCTCCGACCTAATGATGATACCAAATCATAAGAGACTGGCATTTCTATACACATTATGGTTTGTATATTCATGAAGTCATTTTATATGTGCATCAGATTTTCCAGAATGGTCATAGGCATTTGCTCTGGTTCCTGGGATTAATTATTGTATTTACATACTTATTACACATGCACCCTTAGCCTTAAAAAATACTTCTATGAGGATCTTGCCTTAGCTCATTACTCTGCTTGCAGATTCCTCAAGTTTCTTAGCTTGGCTTCAACTGGTTTCTTGCTGGTTTATCTGCACCCCTCCAGGAAGTGTCAGTCCTTGATTGTATTCTTATCTGAGGCCCCTTGCAGTTGTTCATAGTTCCTGGTCTCCATTACACAACAAGGGCTCGGTTTTGGGAATTTGGCTTCTTCACAGATCGTGTACCACTCCCCATGACAGTTCTCAGGTAGTTCTATGGCCATACACACAGCCCCCTTTGTGTGCCCACCTGCCAAGGTGCAAGATGCAAGGTGAGACATGTGCTCAGAGAAGACAGGTCCTGGTAAGCCTCTCTGTAAGGTCCAGCTACTAAAAGGGACACCAAGAGTCAGTTGTACTAACACAGGGGTTTTTTAGGAAAATTAAGGAAGAGTAATTATGAGTATTAGTCTGATTCCATTATTAAAGCAATTAAGCCAGAATTAATTCAGGTGTTAAATTGTTGATCAAAAATTATAAGAATAGTTTTTGGAGGCCTTATCATTCATGAATGGATGAGGACAATCCCCCAGAGCAATGGATTTTCAACCCTGATCGCTGCCTGTACTGAGGGGACTTAAACCTAGTTCAATATTTTAACATTTTGCATGCACACACAAGTAAGTTTTCCAAGGCCTTGCACTAATGTAGAGACCTGGTTTTCATTGCCATTCCAACATAATTTAGCTGTATTAAATAATTCCTTCAAAGGGAATACTACTCTAGAAGGAAAGTTAATTTATACTGAAGTATTTTCTTTCTTTTCATGATTTTGGAGCAAGTCTAGCAAAATTATTGTTATGGAATATCTGGTTGTTGGAGTTGCCTGTGTTCCCCCAATCCAATTTCCATCCTTTCCACTTTATCTTCCAGGTTCTCCTTAGCTCCATCCTTGCAAATACTTCAGTGCTATTACGCAAACATTTTCAATGACACTCCAGTGAAAATAAGCAAGTGCTTCAGTGCTTTCAAGAATGGAGACCCGGTGAGCATCTCATTCAAGAGCAGTCAGAGCTAGACATAGAAGAGATGATTCCTTTTGAGTAAAAAAAATATATATGTTTCGCATCATGCTACATTATAGGTGATAGGAATTAAATGATGGCAATAGAGTGAGGCATTCAGCTACTGCCAAGAGATAAGAAAAATTGTTTCAGTCTGTGTGTTTTAGGACAGGAATACACAAGCCATGTAAATCAGCATTGCTCCTGAAAAATCAATGGATTTGATTTTTCAATTTCTGTCACCTAAAATTCTGGTCCCTGCATTTATCATAGAAGCAAATTAGGAAACAACAATATACCAAAACGTTTTTTTGATTTTTCTTAGACCATAAGGGATATAACAAGTTCCAGACTTGAGAGGTTTTCTTGCTCTATCCCAGCTGAGAAGGCTAAGAAACAAATTCTCTGAAGACTAAATGGTCACAGCTCCATTGATCTGAACATCATTACCCTCCATTTTTACCAGAAGAGCAATATCGCAGTTTCACAGAGGCATTTACTACTTCTTATCTGCACACAAAGCTCACAGGAATAGCAATGAAGTCCACAGAAACTTTAGGTACATCACACTAACAATAATTTAGGCCCATAACACTAACATTTTAAAATACAAATTTCTATCACAGAAGAATGCTCAAGCACAACTCCAACAGCAATTTTTAGTAATTATTTTTATGGTTGTATAAAAACCAACAAACTCCATCTTGGATTCCCAGGGTGGGCACAGTTCTATCCCTGACTTCACATTGTTTCACAGTCATTTAAAACAAGTAGTGCTTTTATAGTATACAAATCATGTCTTGTTCTCTAGATGAGAAATCTGCATTTTTCTATACTAGGAAAAGTGTGGATCTCCAAACTTGTATTCCTCAGTACAGGGTTTGTATGGAAAGGTCAGTTTATTCTACGGTTTTAAATCATGATGCCATCCTAAACAGAGGGACTGTGAACTGATGTACTGGGTATAACTGGGTATAACTGCAATTTGAGAGGGATTAATCTACCTGCATGAAGCTGTCTCAGTATGTAAACAGATGAAAGCTAGTGGACTTTGTAAACACAATATTTGCATATCTTCACATATAAAGCAGACATCAAAATGGAACTTAGCCCTTACAGTAACTTGTGAAAATCATAAAAATAATATAAATAGCCCTACGCATAGATTCAGCTAACCTTCAGTCCTGTTCCTCATTACTCCAGACATGCCTTGGAGAGTCAATGCGACTGAATAACAATAAATTCTCCTTTAAAACAAACAAACAAACAAACAAACAAACAAACAAAAACCCCGAAGAATTAATTTTTTCTTATGATGGGAAGAATTGATAAAGGTGCAGAGCTGTAAGTCACTTGTGACAGATGACAATATAGATCACCTTAACTGGATAATCAATAAAATCACAACTGAATACAGAAAGTATTTCTGTAGCTCAGAAAATTAAAATCTTTTCTTTGTATGAGAGGATTCAAAGAAAGCTTGTGGAAAAACCCCAAATACATTTTACATTTTCAGGAGCAATGATCAAATTTGCAACATAATTATAGTGATGGTTTGCGGGTTGTTTCTTTTCAGAGATTTGATGCTTAGGTTTTGGGTGTTTTTTTAATTGAAACTATTCAGGAACAAATTTGTAGATATGGTGCTTAGGGACATGGTTTAGTCGTGGAGCTGGCAGTGTTAGGTTTATTGTTGGACTTGACCATCTTAAGGAGCTTTTCCAACTTAAAGGATTCTATGATTCTTTGAAATATAAGGAAAAAGAATCTGAATACTTTGGCTGGTAAAACATTGCTTAATCCTTGTACAGATCTTCTTGATATCAGAGTATACATCATTTTCTTCTACAGAACTGATGAGCACCAAGTAACTACAGTTCCTCTCACAGTTGACATAAATGAGCTCAGGCTTACATCTCTGCCCAGTGCAGCTGATTCTGTCCAGAAAATGTTAGTCAGGAACATTGCTACGAGAAGTCACCACATTTTCCAAGTATATGAGAAAACTGGTACAGATGGTTTAGAAAAACTTTTTATTTAGGTTGAAGAGAATCAAACAAATGTAAGTAAGCAATTTTGATAACTAGTATTAACATTGCTATATTTGGATAGATTCTTGAGATGTAAGAAGTTATATTAAACACACACATATACAGATTCTTTTACATTTATTTATTAGGTACCTTGAGTTTCTGTGAACACCAAGAAGTCTTGGCATTTTCATGTAAGCATATAGGTCTGCAGAAATATGTTAAGTCTCCCTGAATCTTGCTTGTCAAAAACCCCATGAATGGTGCGCAGTGTCTTAGAAGAACATTAGTCTGTATCTGAATTAAAAAAACGGCCAGTAGGATAGCTCACAGATGACCAGATTATATAAAAATGTGTCTGTTCCAAAGGTGATCAGACTGTCTGAGAATGGATGAACAAGATGGATCTGAGAAAATACGTGTTAAAGGGGAGTCCACAGAACCTACGTGTTAACAGAAAAACCCCAGAAATCAGTCTTAATTCCTTCGGAATAGTGATCGCAATACCATAGTTTAAGCACACAAGCGACCATCAGAACTGACCACAGGCCACAGCACAGGTGATGCTGCCTCCTGACTGGACATATAAAGCTGCAGCAAACGCCAGTGAGCAGCGCAAAGGACTGTGGTGTTTCAGAATCAGGTAGGCAGCACTGGTGCTGTGCTGTCCGGCACGGTGTGACTAACTACACCAGGCTCGCCCTGTTCGCACGAAAGGCAGCTGTGTCCTCGGGTCGGCTCAAAGGATTCATTAGCGGTGTTGGGTCCAGTGACAAGCCCTTGAGGTCTGATCTGGATGAGAAATCCAAACGTAGCCGTTCGCTTCGTTTTCCTTTAGTGACAACGTGTGCTGCTGTAGTTGCTCTTTAGTATCAGAGGTGGGGAAATGGAGGCTTCCCTTTCAAGGCCAGGATAGGGGACCTGCAGCTTTCTTTTTTGGTGAGGATAAGAGAGGTCAGAGCATGCAAGCTGTGCTGTGCTGCATCCAGAGCCATGCTGTTGTGCCTCCAGAGAAGGTTGGCCTGTGGCACTGAGCCTACCACAAACACCTATAAAAAACAACCAAAAAAGTATTACACTCTCACAATAAACAGAATTCTCCTTAAAAAGCTGACTCTGGTGTTTAAAGGTGTAACATATGGAAACTCCACCTACAGCCTGATTCTCACAGAGATCTATTCTAAGCAACAGCAAGAGTATATTATCGATTACACACCCCTTATATGTCTGAATAATCCTCCTTAACATTAATTCAGGCTCTGTGAGTGCTTCAAGCCTTGAATAGAGCCCATAGTGAGCAGAGATCCTCTGATATTTCTTTTTTCTGTTTTAAGAACTTTATTCTTCAAAGGGGTATCATTTTAATAGGCAGAAAAAGACAGACCGCTCTAGTTTTTTGTGGGTTTATCCGTTACAATTCGACCACTTACTGCTACAGGAGAATATTTCAGAAGCAGAAAGAGGCAGCTAGATGCTGAACACCCACTGAACGCCAAAGGGAGTTTGGTTCCTTACTCCCTCGTGCCTTTGAAAATCTCACCCAGAAGCCTTAAGTATAGCAAATTAACTCAGTGCTGACTCTGTATTATGTATCCTTGTTGTCGTTGCAAACCTTAAGCAAATCACCTACATCATAAAAGAAAATATTTCCATATTTTGCAACAGACTGCATTTTAAAGCCAACAGAATGAAAGCCGATGACTGGTAGACCCTTTGGTGAGCATGAAAAATGAAGAAGATACCAGGAATTTCTCTCCTGCTGTGCTAAGGATATTACCACACCCCCCACCCCTCCAAGAGGTCCTTGTCTTTTTTTCTGCTGTGGAAAGCACAGCAGTCCAGCTGAGATTAAGTAGTCCATGCCATCGCTGCAGATGAATGACTGGGGAAAGTCACTCATCCACTTAAACAGGAGGACCAAGGCCGTCCACCTTTTGTTAGGCACAGAATTTCTGCAAGCTACCCACACAGCAAATACAGAACATACTCTCAAGACGTGACCAGATACTGTCTGAGCTCTTGCTGTCTCTCTTGCCTAAAAAAATAGGTTAAATGGGTCTTAATCTCTACGTCTTTCTATTGACTATAAAGGCAGTGCAGACTCTGAATTTAGGGACCTGGAACAGTTTTCCTAAACTCCTGCAAATACTACGAACTAGGAACACACTAACACCATTATCACCCACCCTGTATATTCTGAACAAAAAGCAAATTATGGTAAATGATTAAGCACAAAGGTGGTCTCAGATGGGGGTGGGGGAAAGACCATACCATATATACTTCATTAAGGTCTTTTCAGAGTGGCAGAATCTATTTCTAACAAACTGTAAACTGGCAGTATTCTGTTACCTTTTAATGACCTTTTTTATAACTGCATTTAATCAAGTGACTCAGTTCAATCTCATGGGCTCAAGAAGCCTTACAATGTGCCAGTTCCCTCCCAGGCACTAATGTATTCCACGCCGATTCCAGCACATTGCCATGAGAATGTGTGGGTTTTTTTTTTTTTTGGAGGATCAAATAAATTTTGATCTACTTCCCAAAATCTTCAAAGAATTCTTATTCTGGCTGAAATAGAAAGACTCATGTTCCCATGAGAAAGCATGGACTGCAGACACTAACACTCAGAATTTCTAGTTCTTCATTTTTCTAACAATCATAATCACAAATAAAATTCCAAATTACTCTGTAGCCTAGTCATTTCCTTAAAAAATATGTAAAGACATGAAGTTATTGCATGCTTAGAATAGATGCTAGTTAAAGTCCTTGTTCTGCTTTTCATTCAACCCATTTTACTACCTTATTACAGAGGGCTCAAAATACAGAGATTTAGGCAATGCCAGGTAAACATGACCTGTATGTAATGCAAAGAACTGATGATAACTAATTGAAGCAGAAATAGGTGCCTGTGAAGAATGGCAGTGATGCTGTCTTTTCATTCTTTCAGATCTGCAGTTCGGGAGTTACGCTCCCTACAAAGAGAAATGGAGACTTAGCAGGGAAGGGAAAGGTGAATCTGAGCAGCAGTTTACTTCTGTAATAAGTTCTCAGCACATAGAAGTCCTGCAGGCAGATGAGGTTACTGATGTTCTCAATAAGGAAAAAGCCCCTCTTCTGCACCTTTTTTTTTTTTTTTTTTTGGATAGAGGAACTTTGGACAGTTAGAAGCTGGGAAAGGCAATGGCAACTTAGCAAGTAGATGAACTGTAAAGGAAGGAAGAGAGATCATCACTTCTTGGAACTCACTGTTTTAGAACAGGAGGCTAAAATGCTGTTCAAGAAGAGAATGAGGTAGCAAAGAACAAAAAATTCATTTGGTGAACAAGGCTAAACCTCCCTTATTTTCATGCATGAAGGGTAGAACATGGTTCTTCCTTCTTTCCATCCTTCCAAATGAAAAATTCATGGCTGGTTAAAGCAAGTAGAGAGACACTCAAGCTCATTATTGATGAAGATCATTAATGCCTCTCTTCAGAATGGCATTTTGCCAGCTTTACTTATGCAGCAGTTGGGCTCTCACTCAAAACCCCATCTTTAGATGATATTAGCAAAGCCAATTACTGTCCAATGTCAGGGCACCCAATACTTGGGAAGATAATTGAGGTAATGCTGATGGGTCAACTCTAGCAATGTTTGCATTTCAAGGATTTAGTTGTTCCTCATCTGGTTTCGTCAATATGTGTGTAGAGAAATGAGACTACATGATCACTTCCTAATCACTATATGCTGGTGATAGGGCCCTTGGATTTTTTTCCTCTGGAAAGAGATATTATTGACTTGATAATGCACTAATGCAAGAACACCAACAACTCTTCCACTTCAGGTACAAAATTCCACCGCTATTCTTGTCCCATTCTTATACATAGCTGTTAGAAGTAATCCCGTGTTGCAGATGAAACTTGAAGGCAACTGATACTTTAATTTAATTTATACCTCCTTCTCACTCAGTCAGGATTATAGTGTTATTGCTTATATAGGACATGATCCTGTCATCACTGATGTCAACAGAAAGGCTGCCACTCGGCTCAGGTTCCCAGTACGCAAAGGCTTCGATGGGTATTGTCAGTAAGCACTCCTGTGTACTCCACTACTTCGCAGTAACTGGGAGGCTGTTCTCCTTCCGAGGAAAGTGGAATGCACCTCTTCTTCTTAATGAAGGGTAGAATGTGTACATGGGGAAGAAATAATTTTGGTGTATCTGCATATATGAACCCCAATTCATGATGCTGTAACTACTCTGTGCAGCCACATCATGAGATGGAAATAGGAATTAGAAGCAGATTAACACATAAATGAAATAGCATATAAGGATATGGATATATTTTAGTCCTTTAAAACCTGACTTTGCCAAGCAGTTTGCTTAAATTAAACTATCAAATTCATTTTCCAGTCAATACAGAGAGATAACTAGCTGTGAAATCCAACAATCACCTAAACAGTCTCCCTCTGCAGGTCTGCACAGACTGCTTGCCATGTAAGGAACAACCTCATTAGAAGATCACAGAATCACAGACTGACCTGGGTTGGAAGGGACCCCAAGGATGATTGAGTTCCAGCCCCCTGCCACAGCCAGGGCCACCAACCTCCAGGTTGCCCAGGGCCCCATCCAACCCGGCCTTGAACACCTCCAGGGTTGGGGCATCCACCACCTCTCTGGCAGCCTGTTCAAGCACCTCACCACTCTCTCCATAAAGAACTTCACCCTGATATCCAACCTAAACCTTCCCTCCTCTATCGTAAATCCATTCCCCTTGTCCTACCACTATCTACCCCTTTAAAAATCCTTCTGTCTATGTGCTCCCTTGAAGTACTGGAAAGCTGCAATGAGGTCCTCTTCTCCAGTCTGTCCTCAGAGGGGAGGTGCTCCAGCCCACTGATCATCTTCATGGCCTCCTCTGAACCCCCTCCAACAGCTCCACATCTTTCTTGAATTGGGGGCCCCAGATCTGAATCCCCAAAGGTAGATGCAAATTAGGTGATTAAGGTATATAGGTGAAATTCATCTACTCTGAAGAAATATTTTGAGGTGTGGTGGAACAACATCTATTGAGAATATATATATGGGCTTCATAAGACTTTGTATCCCAGATGTTCTACTGGGACTGTCACTGTTAGCTACTTTCCAGCTTAGCACAGCCAATGAGCCCACCATCAAAGTTCAGAAAACTGGCAATATTTTCCTAACAAAAAACTCACAGCAACCCCCCTGTCTTTACTTCTTTACTCATTTCTTATGACCCAAAATCTTCAGTTAATACAAGGAATAGGATCTAGAGCACCTGCCAAAGTGAGTATATATCTAGAGATTAAGTCACTTCAGTCAAGGCCTCCTTGAGTCCAAGTGTAATTTGTTGATAGTGATTATTTTCAAAGCACTGATGATTGCACACGTGGTTATCTGTGCATTCTCCCCTGTTAGCACTTCTTGTGAAGACTCTGCTATTAAAATCTCAGTAAAAAAATTCAATGTCAAGGTGGAAGTACTAATTCTATCTTTGGAATTTCTTTCATCTGGCAATCTGGCAGAATTTAAGTCCAACCAAGCAGTCTCAAAGCATGATAAAAAAGGAGATGCAAGACGCCTGCCTAGCTGTTCTTGTCGATGCGTTTGGATTTTTATTGCAACATATCTTGTTCTCTATATATGAAGTGTCCACCACCATGATAATGGTGTAAACCTAAAATGAGAGTAATATTTAATAAGGAATTAAAATCTCCAAGTAAGCTGGTAGAATAGGTGCTTATTGATAATTTTCAAGGAACTGCTCAAAATTACCCTTGCTTTAACTTTATTCCTCTTTCTTCAACCTCTATTAACTTTTTTCTTTTTTTTTCTTTAACCATGGATTCAGAAGTTTCTTCTCTGTTTGTCTGCTTTGACTCCTCCAGCTGCTTGAATGCCTCCACTCTACCCAGCCATCTGATATCTCTCATTACTACAGTATTCTAATTTCTCGTATTTTTCTCATGTTTTGTACTTTCCTTGTCTTCTTTTCTCTCTTCTCACAAATTATCCCTCATTTTATTTATGAATTAGTCTTTGTCACCTCAGAAATGGTATAATTTTACCTACGTTTCCTATTATTTAATTTTCAGCTCCCAGCTATCAGCTTCATAAGAGAAGAATGAGAGCACAAGAACATGAAAGGTCTTACTATAACACTCTTAGAAATCTCTTCCGAGCAACTTGGGGTTTTTTTCTGATTTAGTTTTAACCTGCTTCAGGGACTATGAAAATATTCACTCTATAATCTCTAAAGACCATCTATCTAAAGTTCATGAGGACACCAATTTCATCCACTCAGATCTGACACACAGCTCTTGCTAGAATACTGCATGTCTATGTTTTCAAAAATTCTCTCTTCACCTGATTCCTAAGGTGCTGTATTTGAGAACATACTTCTCAGCCACTCCTCGAATTACTGTGTGGGTTTTCTGTCCTTGCCTTCCTTCTCTCTTCTCTCTACACCTTGTTTTTGTGTGATCTCATCAGCAAATACAAATTCAACTACCATCTGTTTGCTAATGACTCACAGATATACTAGTCTACTCCAGACTAATCTCCTTATGTCCAAAACGAAAACTCAGCCTCCCTCTCTGACATCTCTTCATGTATATGTAGCCATCACCTCCAACTCATCATGAATAAAACAGACAGCTTATCCTTTCCCATACACTCAGATTCTCAGTACATGTGGGTATGGAACCCTCCTGAAAGGTATGACCACAGTCTACTCACAACTAAACATCTTTTTTTCTGTCTCTGCAACAGCTGAATCTTTCCAACTTTGACAAATACACACTTGCCCTTCCCATATCCGATCAGATTTCTGACAAAATAGATTGTTTTCTATTTGAGCTATTCTTTGCCTCCCTCCACTGGTTCTTCCTTATCTCTCTCATCTGATAGGAGTTTCCACTTTTCAGGCTCAAAGCTTGCTGATGCTGTGTCACATTTTACTCACTGTCAAGATACCTGCTTGCTTGTCTGTTTAGACCACAGTGCTAGCCACTTTTACCCACAGCTTAATAGGCCGCTTCAAACCTTCTCATATAGGATACCTCATGCTTTACCTGATCTCCTTATGCTTAACTAGAAAACAAAGCATCCATTTTTCTTGAACTGCTTCAACAAAGTTCCCTTTTACTCTGTTAACCCTCCAAAACCAAAATTATTAAACCTCTGAGCAACAGTACCTATGTGGAAGGACCCTGGTGTTGTCTCTTATAGGCAACCTGAAGGCTACTTCCTACAAATCTCACCTTCCCTCAAAGGCAGGAGAAATGTCTTTCAGAAGTCTCATCTTCCTAACATCAAATATTAATATCACCTTAAGGACAGATGGGATCAGGGTGCTTAGAAAAGAAACATTGTGCTGGAGCCTGTCCCCGAGGAGCTAAGCAATGCTTGAGGGTACTTTAAAACAGGCAACATACATCTCCCCCCATGGCCTTGCCAACTGTTCCCCCCTAAACTAAGCACTCCAGAGGGAATACAATATAGCAGAGCAATTAATTTAGCCCCAGGAACCCTCTTGAACAACAGTATAGTAACATCCTCTCTTGCTGACCAGTATTTCCTTGAAGCATCCTACCTGCCATCTCATAACTACCATCTCCTACAACTATCTCCTGTTTTCTCCTTCTATTTCCAGCTCAGATGAGTTTTGGTCCTTAAGTTTATTGGCCAGTGCTGGTACAGTATATAAAACAGTGATGGAGCTGTAGCTGATGTTGCAGCTATAGTTGATGTAGCTGTAGTCATCATTATTCTCAATCTTACAAGAGAAATTTCTGTTTTGGACAAAACTTTACCTCAGAAAGAAGAGTCAAATCTGAAGACAAGCAACAAAAACTCTAACTGCAGACAGCCTGTGGGTGGCATGGTCTCCTTTTTATTTTTTATCATAAAAAATTTGGGGTTAGGAACATATGTACATATAAACATTCTTTATTGTTCCAGCCTAGAATGATATTTATTGAACCTAAAGAAATAATTAGATGCTTCAAGTCTGAAAACAGAGCTATTGCAATGAGAGTGTGTTAGGTGAGAGTATTTGGAACTCTGCTCTCAGTTTTTGCTAACAACTAAAGTGCTTGTGCTACAAAACCGCATTTTGACGAAGTTGCTTGTGGAGAAGTGTTCTACTTTCTGACTCTCTTACCCTAAATCTGTGTTCTGCCAAAGATTTCTCTTCTTATAGACTTTCCCTCACATACTATTTTGAATTTTAAACTTTCATATTTTAAAATTTAAGACTTCACAATAACCTTCTGGCAGAACGCTACTACCTTCTGTCTCTGCTGGCAAGTATGAATTCTGGTTATGGGTTCCCCCAAACATCCCTTTTTAATGAGTACATAACACGTTTTCAGCTATGTTCTGAATCAGTAGTTTCGCTTAGATACATGCAAATATTTCTGCACCTTATAGAAAGATGCTTCTTCCTCCCAAAAAACATGGATTCCAAATTATTAGCATAACAAGGTGAAAAATGAAAAGGGGAAGTCTAACCTTTCAGACCTTTTTTTTGTTTTTTTTTTTATATATGGCATAGGGAAGTAAAAGGACAAGCTCTCAATTAAAAATAAATCCCTGTCAAGGTACCTTTAAATCACCCTGATTAGTACAAACAGTCTTGACATATACACTCCCTCATAGTGTCTATAGGGAATAGAGAGAAATATTGCCTCTGTTCAAACTCATAAATTTGGGGATTTTATAGTAGTACATTAGATACTTAAAATACAATAGAGAGATTAAAGTCATTAGGTCAGATCATCTCCTGTAATTACGTACCTCTCCTTTCATGTTGGTGTACCTCTCCTTTAATGTTGGTGGAGATTCCTCCTGGAATATTTTGTTTCCCCAGCAATCTTTTGGGTTTGGCAAAACCTTTGTGTCACACAAAAGGTTTGTAGAAGTCACTGTGAACCTCAAATGTTAGATAAGGGGTCTGTGCTGTCCCATTCATCTCAGTGAGACTCGTGATAACATGCTAAAGGCCAATATTGTTTATGCATATGGTTTGCTGTCACAGGATGAGAAGGCATCTTTTGCAGTGATAGTGATTGTGGTGCCCAGTTAGTTGGCTTTATCTAGGTGCTATGGGGGAAGAAATTAATGCTTGTTTAGTTCTGCTGAGAAGGAACCAGGTCCCAAAAGCCCAGTAAAGCTCAGAAAATCCTCAGAAGAATGACAAGCCTCAGGAAACAGTAAATCTAACCTGGGTTAGTCAAGACCATGAAAGTACCTATTATATCATACCGGAACTTCTGCAGAATCTTCTATGAGCAGGGAAAAAGAGCATCTTCTCAAATTAGGAGTTCTTACTTTAACAGCACAGCAAGAAAAGGTACAATCATTACTGTTTTCAACTAGACCCAGACAGCCACAAACGGGCTTTATTTGTGCCTTTTTAACTATTCCAACTCATCAATCAATACAGGGGGAAAAAAAACCCAAAACCTAAAACAGATTGTGATCTCTTGGGCCAGACACAAAGCAAAAAAAACTCCACATTTTAAAATCTAAGCCTCAGACTACTGCAGGCCAGGAAGGGAGACTCATCTCAAGCTTAGCGACTGCTTCAGTCTGTATCGGTCATGAGGAAATTGCCCCCAGGTCGGGGAGGTGTACAGGAGCCTGAGCAGCTCTGGGCTATACGGTGCCTGGTACGAGCAAGCATTAGCATCATTTTCCCATTCACGAAGGCAAACCCGAGTCCACAGTGAGCTTTTAAAACACTGTGTCTAGATCCCTCCTCTAGCAGTGTCGGGGCCCGGCTCCGGAGCAGGACGGGTTTGGGCCTGGCTGAGGGGGACGGGAGGGGAACGGCAGGGCAGGGCGCTGGGGCCGGAGCGCGGGAAGGGAGGGGACGCTTGCCACGAGATGGCAGCAACGCCACGTCTTTCTCGGCAGCTTGCCTGGGCATGGCGGGG
>VXBZ01003012.1:812752-880484 GCA_013399135.1 Heliornis fulica
GGAGCTTGGCAGCCGCTTCCAGCCCGCACACGTGCCGGGAGCCCCGGCGCTGCCCCGGGGCAAGGTCCGGCCGGGGGAGCCCCGGACCGAGCGGGGGAGCTGCGCCCGGCCTGCCGCACACAGGGCTCGGCCGCCCCGGGACAAGCTGCAGCCGCTGCCGCGCCGGCTCCCGGGGCAGGCCGACACCCGCGACTCATTTGTTAAATACACTGTAGCTGGTTCTGTCGTTTGACATTTAAGTGTTTTCTTTTCATGGCTGACAGCACATATGAAAAGCTGGAGGCTGGATCACGGTTATTCAGAGGAGATCCGACGTGTTTTGCTTACATACAAAGGCTTTGCCAGGAACATTTGGGCACTGACTCCGATGCTGCTCTGCAGAATGTAATTATACCTCGCTTAATGTGGAGCAGCAACACACCTACTTAAAGGCTACAAACTGACTTAATATTGAAGTCAAACAACAGGTAGAAGGGGAACCAGCGGGGACATTTGACATAATTCTTTCCCATTTACCTTCCCAGGCAATCGAGCACAGGTATCTATATTTAGTCAAATGTAATCCTGAGGCTGAAATTACATTTATAGTTTAGAGAGTGAAAGAACTCCTTCCTTAGTAACATGAAGAGCCTAGGCTTTCAGAGACACATAAAATTTTAATTAATAGATCCCCAGAACTCTTTGTTTTACCAGCCCCTTGGTAGTCAAATCGTTTGGTAGTCACTGTAATAGGAATTCACACGGGTTTTTGGTTGGCTTAGGGGTTTTATGAGAAAAAAAGAAGTGCTGGATTTCTGGAGGTGTTGCCACAGGCGTTCCCTTATCTTGCAGTGAAATGAGAAGGTGGGCTGATTCCACATTGTTCCTCGTTATGAAATGAAATAGAAACCCTTTGTTGCTGTGCAATTTTCTCAAACTTTAAAGGGGCAAGAAAAGACGAAAATGAACATACGTCATCATTCATTGTGGTAGACTTGAGGTGCAGTTCTATACATTTCTTTGGACTCATTTTGTCTGACTGACACATCTGAGTGTCTTGGAAAACATTTGGGAAATTCTTCCCTGTCCGTTATGCTTTAAGCATCAAGGAAAATTAGTATGGAACCACTTTCCCACAAACTACCCTATCATAGCAGTTATGCTTCAAACAAGACAGGCAGCACGGTGTTCAGCTCTGCATGTTAAAATGGGCTTGTTCAGAGAGCCATTTGCTAATCTGATACGTTATATCCTAGCAAAAGCAAACATAAAAAAACTATTGATTTGCTTGAAGCACAGAAAACATCAGTATATGTCTGTAAAAAATCACACTTTTAGGGAACAAATGGTAGATTTAGACTGAATTTAGACTAAAACTCAAGATAAAAGATTAAAATATCCTACTGCCGTGTCCCTATTTTCAGTGTAGGGATACGTATTGTTTTACTCAAAAATTGTCCTGGTACATATTTTCAAGATCTTTTCTTGGACTTGTTCAGATAACCAAATATAACACCTTCATCGCCACCTAATTGCCTCAAACAAATGTGCATAAGCAGGCTTATGCACAGAGGTATCATTCAGATTAATGGGAATAGCAAAGGGAAAACATTCCTGTTCTTAAATATAATTCAGACAGTGAAAGGACTCCCACATCTGCAGCTTAGGGTTTTGGTTAAAAAAAAAAAAGAAAAAAGAAAAAAGGAAAAAAAAAGAGATAAACCCCAAGACATTTTATGTACCCTCTGTTTGCTGCTATCACTTTGTCAAAATAATTGCTATGACTACATCACACAAAGTTACCCCTATGTTTAAGGCCTATTCCTGTTGGACTGAGAGTGTTTGTCTCTTTTAAAGTCATGTATTTTCTCTCTCCAAAGCCGTGTTTCTCAAACTGTGAAGCTGGTCTCTCTAGAGAGGCTCCATTCTCTTCCAGAGAAGACTAAAGCAATTCTAGGGAAAATGAGCTGAAAAAAGGGATTTTTCAAAAGAACATCAAGGCTAGGTGTCGAATACCCAGCTGCCAAACCAAGTATTTGATGGATTCATTCCCCCTCCCCCACCCCAGTGAGGAATTGGCCATAGAAAGACTGATAAGAAAAAAGTCAGCTCTGACCACAGAATATTTTAATGTGAAAAGGTGTTTACTTTTCAGTAAGACCTATATCTTTCCCAATTTTCCATCAAGATACATATATAATGTCCTTAACTCTTTATAGGAATAGTTAATAGGGTCAATTTGAATATAATGTACTGGAGAGCATATCAGTTCAACAAAGATTCCCCAAACATTCATTTTAGACCTGTGAGCCTGTAGATGAGATCTGAATTCCCACTCTACAGGGTTGTCAGCTTCTCTGGTGTATGTGGAGCAGGAGGAGACAGGTGTGAGGAGCTGGGTATGGTATACGAGCACATGGCCAACATGAGCATGCGTAAGCTTCAGGATGCATTCAAAATCTGTGAGGGCATTTCAACGCTGTCTGCGATCTCTCTATATAGGAACCATGCTGCAGATTTTTTTTTCTCTGTATTTTGCTGTCACTCCCATGTTCCTTCATACACATGTGTATGATTTTGATCAAGCATGGAGTTTTTGTTTGGGGAGGGTGGGCAGTTGCCATTTTTACCCCCTGCAGACTGTTTTTCCTATATAAACATGGAATCTGGGTCTTAAGCTTATTATTACTCATTATACAGTAGCAGTATTGCATTGATATAGGCAAGTTTTTAAAAGACATCTATGGGACTTTGGCCACAATACCATTTATGTTCACGAAAACTTTGGCCCCACCAAATCAAGAACAATCTGAAACTAAATATTTTAAACCAGGACCAATGCATTCAGCATTTACCGTGCTTTCTCAAGAGGCTGAAAAGCCTTAGGGGCCACTGTTTTCAACTTTTTCAAGACATGTACGCTGTCACATTAAACTTCCTCTCGCAATCCTTCCTCAGAGAAGTCACTGCTTAATAGTGTGACTGTATAAAACCTCCAATGAATTTGAAGATAAGATGTAATTTCATTTTGCTCAAATCTGTATTGAACCATGACATCTCTCTGGCCGTGATGACATTATTCTGGTAGTAAACAGCGTTTAAGTGTAAGCAGAGACAGTGCAGTGCGGTGCCTGTAGCCAGCAGAGGGATGGATGTAGTGTGGAAAGGGGAATTGCTGGTTTAACTCTACAGTGTACTGAGGCGGTAGCGTAAGTATGAGACTTGATCTCTAGTAAAACTCGAGCATGCAGCTGGATTTAAATCAGGGTCACCAAATAAGAATCTGGCCTCCAGTTCTCCATATGACTGCATAATTAGCCAGATTAGACTGAGCTAAATTGGATGTTCTTCCAATTTCTGCAGTGAGCAAAGGATGAGAATCCTATGGAAATTCTCCTAATGTGTATGAATCACTTTCTTTTACTTAGATGTTTCACTTTTGGACGTCAGTTGTAATTTCCTTTAAACCATTTTTATCAACGAGTAACTTTTGAAACAGGGAAAAATGCCACTCATGCCTGAGGAAAGCTATGAGATCTTACTTTGTCCTCACACATCTTTGTTGTGGCTGGATGAAAGACTTCACTCAACTGTATGACATTCCTAGTGCATTTAAGAGAAATCTACACTGGATTTCTTAGAAGTGTTTCGCAACGGAGTGAGTAGCTGCTTAAACAAATGAGTTGGAGTGTAGCTGGTGTTATATTGAAATATGAGTGCAACGTTTGTCAGTTGCCTGCATTTAGTAATTGAACGCTAAATGGAGGCATGCATACACTGAAAACTCTTGTAAGAGTGATACTGCATCTTGTAGCCGGTAACAAGTCCTACTTGCTTAGAGATGATATATTTTTTTCTGCATATCTTACTCATCAGAAAAAAAAAAAAGAAATTGACAGCGGTTTCTTGAATTTTTACTTGGAGGGCACATTCAGTTAAAAGGGCAGGACAAGATTTAATCACTGTTACGTTGCTGATGATTAACCAGAATTCCCTTTGATTAATCAAAATATCATCAATGATTTGCTTTTAGGAAAAGAAAAGCAAAAAAAAAGAAAGTACAATTTCTCGCAATTATGGTAATGCTTTAATTTCCAGCTTAAAAATTAATCACAGTTTGTTACAGATTTATAATTACTAAATTATGCATTTTAACAATACATTCATGCATATTCTGAAAAGGTGATTCCACCTCTTTCAGCTTCATTTTTGAGTCATCACTGTCAGGTAAAAGGTAACATTGGACAGTTCCGAGGGCCCTATTCTACTGCAGTGGAAACTGAAATATGCATTGATTTCAGCAGTAGCTGGATTGGCCAATTTTGAAAAGATTGCTGCTCTGAATAAGGCAGACACGGTAGATGCTGCAACTGAATAGTGGAGCCGGACCCTGTTTAATATGAACTCTCATGGCTGAGAACTCCTGATGATATTTACATCCACGAAAGGCTGAAAAAAAAGAAAACTGGATGAATCTGAGTAATGGCAATATTTAAAGGTTTATATATTTATGGAAATAATTTGGTTTTCAACAGCATCTCTGATATCTCCAAACACAGTTTTAAGTGACTTCTACCCTTCTTCTTTTTATTTATTTATTTTTTCCCTCTGCTTTTTCTTAAAGACATTATGAAGGTCACCATACAGACAAACCTAATATCATTTCAGTCTTCGGATGTTTTATGTCTCTCCTGCAGTATCCCATTGATACTGAAGTACAGGATCATGTTCCGTATTCATGTACATTGGCTTTCCAGAAGAAATAATTGCAGTACTGCATCTGAGGCAGAGCAGAATAAATAGCAATGGATAAAACTTCATGTGTATTGTTTATTTTGCAAACTTGCATGAAATAAGTCCAGCATTTTAAAATTACAGTTTGCAGCACTTGTTTCATGCCTTATTCTTAGTTTCAAGGTGATGACTTTTTCATGCAATCTTGCCAGACGTGAAGTTCTTCTAATTTATTGTCTGAAAGTTTTCTTTATCTTTTTTTATTGGAGAGCCACTTTTAAAGCTGTATTGGATGTTTCTTATCGAAATGTTTTTACAGTTCTGTTCTTTGCAGTAAACCCTTGACATTTGGCAGAGAGCAAATCTGGGAGCAAGGACATATTTTTTCCTCATCCTGTGATTTGCAGTTCAAATGTAGTCGTGGAATAATACTTCATAAATCACTGTTTACTTCCTTTGACCTGTATTACTCGCACATCATGTTCATCATGTAAAAAAAAAACCAAACCCAAGGGAACAGAAATATTCAACCTTATATTTTGTTTACATCGGTCCTCGAACACCAGCAATACACAGTGCATGGGGAACAAAAGTGCAGCCAGCCTTGTTCTGTATTTAAAGCGCGGGTTCAAGGGTAGGCCTAAACGCACTGGGGAACACAGCCAGGATATTTCATTTCTTCAATATGTGCCCAGTCGTAGCTTGATTTAAAGCATCTTCATCGTGCTTATAATGCCTGCTGGTGACATGGATGGAGGAGTTTGGCTAGCTTTGCTCAATGTATCTAAAACAGATGAACAAGAGCTTAATATATCCAAAATATATGAATGAGAGCTTAGGCTTGGCCCTGGGTATCATATTTGATCTAGAATTTGCCTTGTATGAGCACATCAGGGTTCAGTGTGAACTCATGGTGCATGTAACATGGATTCAGCTGTAGCTCGGGACCCACACCACACTGTCAGTGTGCAGCACAGCTGGAGGGAGGTGCAAGGAACAGGGAAGTCATTTTGTTAGGAAGCAGCTGATGTTGCGAATTGAGCAGCTAGGTATCGCAGGAATATATGATAGCTCGAGGAACCTGCCTTGCTCTGAACCTTACAGAAAAATGACAGGTGACTGAGGATAAGAAAAAAAAAAAAGATAAAGAGTATTGTTTCTTGTCCAACAGTGAAGTTTTTGAAAAGACCATTTTGGTAACATTAAAATAAAATGTTAATTTTTAGACTAATTTTACATGCTTCTGGTTGTGAAACAAATGGTCATGACAAATCACACTGTTCTCACTAATGTCTGTGGGATATCAGTGCAGAATCTGACTGCTTCCAAGTGACTAAGTACACTATTTTAGCTTTGCCCCAGCAGCCAGATTCTCTATTGGTATCCCGCTGATATTTTGTATAATACATAGATTGAGTCATACTAAGAAGTGGTTTTTTTGGGAGAAAGCTGTTTTATAATTCCGTTTTAGAACCTCTGTACAATCAAGCAATCACTAATATCACAGTCAGTGACCTCTGCATTTGTAGACATCTCTCTTGAGAAAATAAATTGATTTTCTTTATCTTAGCACATAAATATCCCCAGTGAACATGTTGACCCATTGTTTGCAGTGTCTCTAACAATGTCGTGTTAATAGATTTTATGAAGTCAAGAGTGGCAGCAGTCATAGCATTTTGATTGTGAGCTGTACTATGCCACTTCTGCCTTGCTTTCCTATGAAAAGGAAAGCCTTCCTGTTTTGGAAAGGCTTTATCATGGTATTTAATTAACATAAATGCAAATACTAAAGTTCTCCTCTGTTTGTTTTTTTCCCCTCGTGTATGTAAGGTAGTTAACTTCAAACTAATCTGTCAGTTTGTAGACAGAAAGCATTCTGCTAAGCAGAACTAGGTATGTTGTACACAGACTCTAGCCATCAGCTGAATAGTTGGGGTTCCCCTATATCAGTTAGGACCTGATTCAAAGGCTGGGGTATTCACAAATGAACCCAAAACTCTCATTAACCATAATGGACTTTGAATCTGGTCTTTATGATAGGCACATGTCACACAGAGCGCTTGTATTAAAACAGGGGTGCTGGAACAGAGAATTCAAACTGTTAGCTATTGCTATTAATATGAAATGTTATGCAAACAATCACAAAATGCTGTTTGCATTGATGACACGTCTCAAATTTTTCGACCTATCTGAAGTGTCTCTCTCTCTGCACTGGCTTTCACTAGTTATATAATTCATTTGCTTCTGATGAAAGATTAACCTTTAATTGCTTTCTTTAGCAACGTTTAGTAAACAGACAGATAGCATGGAGATGATCTATGCAAACTGCAAAGAAGGATTTCTTCAACTCATGTTGCCATGACAATTTAGATTTTTCTTGTCAACTCTTGAGAAGCTCCAAAGTAATTTTTTTAAAGCAACGAATCAGGGAATATTTTGGAAATTGAAGTTTCTCCCTTTTTTTTTTTTTTTTTTTTTTCCCATTTCATCATTTAACACAGCGAGGGTCCTGACCCAAAAGATTTTAAAATCTACAAACATGAACTACTGCAAAAACTATAACACCAGGAAACCCTCTTCATGGATCTCTGCTGATCTGCACCAGCACACATGCTGCATTCAGATGCATTAGCGAGTGATTTAGATTTTGTTTATTAACTAAATAATAATAATAATAAATAGTCATAATAAAAACAATAATGGATAATGAAGAGTGGAGAGGTCATCTTATAGTTTTCTTCATGACGATATTTTATCTTGCAACAATTTTGAGGAAATTAAATTACAGGAGGATTATAGAACAAAGAAGAACTACTCATTTTATTTTTGCTACTGTTCCAGTTATAAAATTAGTTTAATGAATGAGGAATAAAATCAAAAGGCTGTTGTCCACATATTTAAATTACTATCCCAGATACTTCCTGTAGATAATGTTATTATTAATCAAACTGAGCTTCCCTCCTTTGATTTGTTTGAAATGAAATGGATTGTTTTGAAAATACCTAAAAGTAGTCCAAACTAATTTAATTCTTAAGAAATAAATTACTTGCTTAAAGTATTTCTTGGGTTGCTGTTAGCAGTGAGGGACACATGGTAGAAGAAAAGAAGATAACGCGAAGTGCTGTTTCTGCTGGGAAAATAAGTTTTTTTGTGTAGAAGACAAGAAAAGTAGCACAGTAATGGTTTTCTTTTTAAAAATGTTCCTGGCAGATGATGGCTACTGAGTTGGTGTAGTTTGTTTACCGCTTTGCAATGGATTTGAGATGAGTCATATCACATTAGAAGGAAAATTGAGAAGTTGTTTTGTCAAAGTGAATTCAGTTTTCCCTTTTTCTTATATACTCAAATTATTAGTTCTCTTTAAACAGAGACACCTAATTGATTTTTGCTTAGTGTTGATTCTTGTTTTGTCCATAAACCCAAGTTCCTGTTGCTAGAAATGATAAGCCTGTGTCTATAATTTGTGTATGCTGGATAAGGTGACTGAGCTGGAGTCTCCTTCCAGTTAGCCTCACACATTTTCCTTAAAATACTGTCCATTTTATTGTCACACCAGTTTAGGCCACAGTAATTTCAGTCTCTGCAGGCATGGTTGTTTTTTCGCAAGCCTGGCCTTCAGAGTGGAACTTGACTGAACAAGGACTATATGATGGGTCTTCACAATTTCACATTGTAAACAATTCTTTATTTCTGCCTTATTGCCTTAGTGACTTCAAAAGTCCACTTTACTGGTAACTCATCTCAGTGTATCCATAAACAGTGTGAAGGTAAAATGGTACTTACTTATATGAATATTTGATAAAGAAACAGATTTGTGTATGAAATATATTTATGATACAATGGGTCATACGCGTTCCGCATGAAAAACTTCTTCCAAAATATCTGGTGGGAGAGGACATCCATTTATTGAATAAAAGAACAGGTATATACTGAATAATAAAACCATCTGTCTGAGCTCTTTTTACCTGCTCAAGAAGTTTTAGTGCAAAGTTCAAGGATGCTGGGAAGGGGGCAGAAGGTACTGTTTATTGTCAGGAGCCTGGATTTCTATTTTACTTTCGTTTAAAGAATGCCGAATATCTGCAGTTCCCACTGACTAAGGAGAAAACTGTACATCTCAGCACTTTTGAGCATCAGGGAATTTGTACTATACTTTTATACTTCAGAATCATCGTAATCTGAATGTAGTAAAGTGCCGTAAAGAGAATGGATAGACAATATACTGCATTTACTACTGTTATCTCCCAGGTAGTATCTGAATTGAGCAAAGTTTCCAAATCTAGAATTGTGTTATTTTTTTTTAGGAAGGAGGGATTCCTCAAGAGAGGTTGTGGTTTGTTTTTCTTTTAAACTGTTGTACTTCAGTAATTACGTATAGTAAACCCCCCCTGTATCTGATGTACCCTGGAACAAAATGTTGGTGATTACAAAGCAAACATTAAAAGCATAAGCAAATCAGAATTTGGAGTGAAGCCAACTCATAGACTACTGACTATATTGGATAATGGGAGATGTTGTCCTGGCCCAGAATTAAAAACAATCAGTTCCACTTCCACTTTATTTCCTCTCAGAGTATTCATCATTTTTACATTTATCCTACATTGATGGTAGCTAATTGCAGTTCCTTGGGGCTCCATTTTTCTTTCTAGGAACCAGCCTGATTGTAAGGGGTGAGGCAGCGCTTTACAGCTCCAGTGGAAAAAATGCTATCTGCCCAGCTTTACCATGGTAGGGCAGGCACCAAGCCTTCTTTGATATTATCGTGCGTTGCTCTGCAGGCTGCATTTGCAGGATGAATAGGTTTGTGCAAATGTTTTGAATGTGCTTTGTCACGTAGCGCCGGTATGTGCAGGTACAGTTTTGTAAAGCAGAAGCATTTTGTGTGACTGCCTCAACAGCTTCTCAGATCTACTCAGTCACACTGCTCCTGTCTAGGTATTATGCCACAAGTGTTGTGCATGAGCATCATGTCCCATAGCGCAGCCGGGGGGGGGGGGGGGGAGGGGGATCAATTAAAAAAAAAAAAAAAACACACACTGNAACAACCTCTGATGTGAGAAAGATAATGTACTGCCCAGTGTGAAAAAGTAAGCCATTGTGGTGACAGAGACTGTCAGGTGAGGGATGGGCTTTCAGCACAGAGGGCAGCATAGGCAGCTGATGGAAATCATTCTTCATCATTGTGTGTGTCATCATTGACACACTCTCCAGTAGTAGCACTGAGGAAGATTAGCTACCTCAAAAAAGAAGCTACATATGAAAAAGCATGACAGTGTGTAATGAGAGTTTCAGTCAGGACTACTTTATCTTTTCTAATCAGTCTCTACTCTTGTTATTTGCTCTCTTTCACTCCATCATTTTCTAGGATATTTTCTCTATTATTATATTTATTCTTCAAATGAAAGTATGCTAGGCAGTAACGTGTATAGTGTGATTTATTAATTTGGTTTATGCTAAGTCCTAGAGTATGGAGAGCCATCATACAGAGGGTTATATGAACAGAGAAAATTAAATGGACATTTTAAAAGGCAACTCATGTCGGGGAATATTATTTCCTGCATGACCAGAATCAAGCAAAAAAAAACTTATCTTCTGAAACTTAGCCCACAGCAGCTTCATGCTGTCCTGTTATTTTACAGAGGACACCAATTTGTTCACTCCCATCCATCAATAATGATTCAAATTGATTTCTGATATCCATTACTAGTATTTGTCTTACTGAAGTGCAATGCATGATCAGCTTGCCTTACTGTCTCCACTAACACTGGCATACTAGTGTAGTTCAAGCAGAACTGGTAATACAGCTCAAAACTTAAAATTCCTGCTGGCAAGTGCCCTCTGTGGGTGCTCTGGTACCACTGCCATGCAGGTCTGATATGGTCTGGTAAATAACGACCGGTGCCCTCAAGGGCATGGCAGTCCAATTGCTGAAGTGTTGCACAGGCTTCATATTGAGGTGCTGAAAATAACAGCTTTTATCCCGTAGGACTGGCAGAGTCCACCATCAGATTTCCAACATTAAATACTATTTCTCTTTCCTTTTCCATCACTGTTCCTTTAAAATTTTCCTTTTGCGCACCTTATCTTTCTTGTTCCAGTCAATCTATAATTTCCTCCTTCACTGAGGGAGTATAACACACCTTCTTTGTTATGCTCCAAAGTGGCTGTTTAACATTCCCGTGGAGGAAAGAACCCAGGGTCTAATCGGTGACACTCCTGCACTGGGAGCAACCAGCACAAAGGCTGAAGATGAGCATATGGCATCTTAAGACCCGGTGAACCACATCAGGGACATAATCTGCACCCAGATTTTGCTCAAGTCCCGTGAATTTGTTTAAGTTTCAATCTTCATGTATTTAAAAATTCAAAAGGCGTCACATCAAATCAGGCCAAAATAACCTCTCTCTGACAATGGCCATTAGCAAATGCATAGAAAAAATTATGCAGGAAACAAGATATAGACAGCCATATATTTTAGCAGCTTCTGGCCAGTTTAGGGAACTCTTAGCCAGAGGTTGCATCTATGTTCAACACCCATAACAGATTTAACCTTCGTGATCTGTTCTTGAACCTGTTCATAATTCAGACTACCACACTATTTTCCGACAATGTTTTATAATTTAGTTCCCACTGTGCAGAAAAGCACTGCATTTTGCTTGTTTTGAAGTTTCTACCTGCTCATTTCCTTGAGCACTTCCAGCTCTTTGGAAATAATTCACTCTGCACAGAACTTTGCATCTGATAGATGGGGTGCTTGTGCATGACATGGATCTGTAAATTAATACTTTTCCCATGTACACCTAAAAATAATCCATATGGATATTTATATTAGTTAACTCCAAGTAATACTAATGTATGATTCCCAAATGTATTTCTCATGATTTTAGGAATCATGATGTTGTATTAAGTGTTAAGTGTAGTTAAGTGATGCACTTAAAAGAATAATAATTGGTATTTTGTAATATTATAAACAATCACTTTCCCCTAGTCCATTATCTCATTACCTAGCTTTTATTCTAATCAATTGTATTTTGATTGTTAGCTTTCCAATAGATAACAAAGACCATACATTGTAATAATCTGAATGACTGTTCAATATTTTGCCCTGTGAGAAATTTCTGTTGGGACAGCAGAGAAAATACTTAGAAAATTAGGTCCCGGTAGGAACTGAATGCAGTAAACCAGGTTATCTCCTCTCCCACTGACATCTACTTATATGGAGTATATAAGGATCTCACCGACAATAAAAGGGCACTGTCTAGTAGGTTCATCTTGCATACATGTGTTTCTGTGGTCAGTCAGACCAAAAGCTGTGTATCACTGGTGACAAATCATATCTTTATGGCGTTCTTTTTTCTGGGACAAGCAAAAGGTCTGGTGAAAATTGGTGGGGGTTGTGAAAAACTTTAGTGATGTGGTCTGGAGAAGAATTGGGTTTTGGAAGAGTTCAGGGAAACACTGCGAGAATTCCCATTGGAAAAGATCTGGGAAGAGGTCCATTAGTTTGAAAACAATACAGCCATTTCATCCTTCTAAATCATCCAATTTTCCTCCCTCGTCAAGACCCACATCTAGAACAAATTGTAAAAAGTAAAAAATAACATAGAAAATTCTTCCCCTAAACAGGTTATCTCAAACCTTAAAACATGCAAGTTATTCCATTATCTCTATTCCATAGCTTCCTGGGCTTAGTTTCATGTTAGAAAATTTGTTGATCTCTTAAAAAAGAATTTTCGCTTGTTTCCTAAGGCAACAGCCTTCCTACATACATTTACACCTGCTCTGAATGGGATGGACAAAATCTGCCCTTCCCCTTTATTTGACTTCTTCCTCTCAGGGCTGCCTACCAGCATCATAAAACCAAAACAAAGCAATGCAAAGACACGATTAGCAAAAGCAGAACTGACCATTATGAGCAGCAGTAGCATGAGACAGAAGAAACCAGAATCTCATTAATATTACAAAGTCTCCCATAATCGTTTTTGCTTCTTTCTGAACAGCTCCATTTCATTTCCATAAAAGTGACATTTCCAAATATTTCTTGATAGTGTCAGGAAATCAGGAAAAGAAGGTGTTAATTACTCCTGTCCTGTGTGAATATAATCATTGCTTAGCATTTGAGAACTGGCAAGAACACAGGTTTCAGAAAGATGACTGCAAAGGGACTGCATCTCAACAAGATATATCTGACATACTGTGATCTAAATTTCCAGCAAGACAAGGGGAATATTAAGTTCTTTGAGTTTTTTGTTTTGTCTGTTTTAATGGGATAGAACAAATATTCTTCAGGAAGGTTTTGGGGTTTTGCTTGATTAGAAAAAAACCCAAATATTTAATAAAATGAGAAAATGTCTGAACAGTGAAAGATTATTGTCAAAACCAAATTAAATTTACAAATAAAAGCTGTGTTTAATTTAAAAGCAATTACTCATTTTAGGTAGTAATGCTTTAATGCTGGTTTGGTGAGACATAAAAATTTGGGTAGTCCTGTGTTTGTATATTAAGGTTGCCTCTTTTTAGAATTATTCACTTGACCATAAGGTAAATGCCATCTCAACCACTTTCACTGGAGGATCAGGTGGCATGTACATTTAGTTGCTGAACTAGTAAAATAGTATTTCTTCACAAAAAGATATTTAAAGTGATTTTGTTGATAAACTATAACATTCCTTACTGTTATGTTGCAGCCATAGTACTTCAATACCTTTCTTCTCTCTGTCCAGAATAATTTTTGGTTAGGATAGCCCATGTTCCCGAAAATTTCAGAAAATAAAAACCTGCTGATTATTCTAATGCAATATAATATAACATTAATTCAAGAGCTAGGTATGAGATGTGCTGAACTCTTCAGTTCCTAATTAATTTCATGGGTGTTGAGGACACTCAGTGGTAAATAAATACACAGAAGGATTCAAGTGTCAAGGTCTCCATTTATTGTGAAGACATTGACATCTAGTACTTAGATTACTGAACTACCACCCAATGCTTACACTAGCCCAGAAACCCCCAAATTTACACGTCTATTTTTCTTTAGAAAAATTTTCTCTGAGCCTAAAATTACATTTCTGGGCACCCTCGGAATGGTTACATACTGTCAATTTGTATAGCGCTATTACTGAACAGTCATTGTAATCTTCAATATAAATGTCTTCTATAGGGATATAACTGCTTGGCTTTCTTTTAAGAGTGTCTGCCAAGTTTGGCCTTACATAAGATATTCCTGGGGGTGGAAGTGGTGCCCTCTCATGTTCCCACAGTAGAGAGAGTAATTTAACAGTCGGAGCACTTAGCTAGATTGTAAAAAATCCACATTCAGCTCCCACTACCCTCAGAAAGTTAAAGCCTTTTTTTTTTCTGCCATGTACTGTGACTGCCCTAGGCTCTCCCCTGTTGCTGCCGTGAAGGTTTCCTGTTAAAGTTACCTTTGGAGGTAGGAAGTTTGGGTTCCAATCCTTGCTTAAAGGAACTCAATATAAAATATTTTTAAAAGCTGCTGGAACTGTGACTGGACTCCTACTGGTCCTCTCTTAGACAGCGAGTGTTACTTGCCATATCAGAGTCATACTCCCAGTTGGGTTTCTGTCTTGCTCAGTGAATATTCAGTTATTCTATGAAAAGTCAAAATGTAAGTACTCCACCTGGAATACTGCTCTAGGGTTCATTTGCCAGGAAGCCCCTAAAAGATTGGTGCTGAAATGCTTATTTTCTGCTAATTTCAGCAAATAGTATTTTTTTATGACTAGGGCTTTAGCAATCATTACATTATGCCCTTCAAATAAAAACATACAAAGAAATATTACAAAGAGAGGTATGCTATTATCAGGGGGATTGTTTCATTTGTCCCATTCCTGTTTATTTAAGACCCAGGCAAAATCTCTTTTCTTCTAATACAGAGTTTGCTGTGCCACTTAACTAATGAGGTATCTGCCACATCTCTGCTGACAACACCATTGATTTTGGAGATGAAAAAAACTAGGTCTAAGTCTAACATTCCCATTTGGATTTGCATATATTTGTCTTAAGGTGCCCAGTTACCATAGTAATGATTATAGTATAAATATAGGTGTGTACATGTGTCTCAGAGAGAAAGACAAATAATTGGAGTAATTTGAATCTCTCATGGAGGTAGTCCCCTAGTTACCTTTCATTGTCCATCTTCCTAATTATGTAAAAAACACTCCCTTTGTTTATGAGCACAGCAGTCATGGCAAGCTTCTGCCACACAGGAAGATGCCCTGTCTGAAATACTTCACCCTAACCCACTGAAGTTCTGCAGCTCAAGTCCATGACCTTGAACTTCAACCAGGGATTTCAGAAACGCCCGAGTGATGTGCTGGCAGCGTATTGCCTTGCTTATCAGCTGCAACATTACATGGGTTTTCAGCTCAAGGCACAGGGAGTCATGGTAATTGAGACTGGAGGCCACAGATGTGTAAATTTATCACTAAGTCCATTTCCCTCTGGATGACACATTGCATTTTGGCTCTCTGTACGTGGAGGAATGCATTTGGAACAGCTTTCGATAGCTATCCCACCGTGCTAAAGATTAGAGCAGCCTGGAAAGCTCCTCCCCAACTCCATGAATGCAAAGCAAACAAAATTTGTTGAGTTTTACTGCTTTGTACTGGCAACAATAGTTTGTTCCATTGTATTATGGGTAGTAAAGTAAGACATACAGATGCACAAAAAAAACCTGATGACGGCAAAAGAAGCAGCATGAAGTACACACTTTTTGTGATTTTTGGTTTTGCCACCAAAATCCGTTTTGAAAACATACTTTTAAAGAGCTGGTGAGGAACCCAGAGGGACAAAGGGCTATTTACTGATGAAATTTAAACCACGCTTATCCAGGAATAATTTTTGCAGATTGAAAAAAAGCAAGCAAATCTTTTTTTCAAAGAAGATTAAAGACAGTCTAAGAAATGATACATCAGTGAATTTAACAAGGGTTGTGGGGAAAATTAAACTACCATAAGGAAGTGTGAAAGAACAGCTTGAAAATCAGTTTGATTAAGGATAACCAGCATAGATTCAGGCAGGGGAGGTCATGCTTAACTAACCTGCTGGAGTTCTTTGAAGATATTACTGCCACTGTAGATAAGGGAAATCCAATGGATGTAGTCTACTTGTAAGCCTTGGACAAGGCATCACATCTGAGATTAATGACTATGAGAAATCATTGTGAAGGCAAAGAAACTGTGGGATGTAAAACTAGTTTAAGTGTAGGCCATGAAGGGAAAAGCTGTATGTAGTTTCTGGCAAGTCAGGGTTAGGTCCTCTGTTGATTGTGACAATGTATGTCTGAATGTAAGTGATGGGGAGAGAATTTCTAGCTTTTGCAAGAATAAGAAGCATTAGAAGCATACCAAGAGCAGAACAGTGTGGTCATATTCATCCATATAACTTATCTAGAAAATATAAACATAATTTTGCTAGGAAAAGAGAAAATAATTAATCTAGGAACATAAAGCCAAATTAGAAAATACTAAATGAAACAATCATCCTATATACTACGCAAGAAAACAAATTGGTAATTTTTGAGGAAATAAATTGAAGCCATCAGCCAAAAGCAAAGCAGCAATTTGAAAGGTCAACAAGATGCAAAATTGTTTTAGAAGACAGAAAACATATCATAGAAAATGAAGAATATTGTTAGTGTACACAAAGCCATAGTAAAAGCGTCTTTAGGATATAGTCTGCAATATTGCCAATAGTTGTTAAGGGAAAATAATATTTTCATGTTGGGATTCATTTCAAAAGAAACAAAGGATATAAGGTGCCAATAGCAGGACTGTGAAGAATGTGAAGAACCTCCAGTTGTTTTTTTTGTTGTTGTTGGGTTTTTTTACTGTAAACAACGAAAATATATGAGGTTTGTAATATAGCAGGACCCAGGGTTTCTAGTCAAGATTAAGGTCCTATTGTGTTAGGCATGCTAATTGTAGACAGCACCTTTCTGTGCCAAGGAGCTTATAATAAAACAGCTTAACTATACAGACAAGGGGAAAAAAGATACAAAGGACATAGTAATTTATCTGAAGAAGGTCTGTGCCTGAACTGTGATCTAGAATTCGTATTTTATGAGTCCCAATTCAGTATTTTATATAATGAGTTACATTATTCCCTTATAGGTAAAAGGGTTTTTACTTAATATGGGGTAGAAAACCCAGGTGATTATCTTTTTTATACATATATATATAAGCTTAGAAATAGAAAATTCTTGCACTGTGTTTATTCTGCTCTTAAACTAAGTCACCGATTCCACAGATCTCTACTTAAATCTAGTAAAGATTAGATTAAATTCATAAAGAATATCCCCATTAATTCCTATTTGAATTCCAGAGCAAGAAATGCATATTAATCTTTAGGATAAAGTAATTAATATCTATAAGTAAGCTCTGTAGGAATTTGATGGAGATAAATAAAAGATATTAAAAAAATTAAAAATTTACTGAGATATCTATTTTTTTTATTAAGATGGACTTCATTTCTTTCTGACTTCCTTATGCTCTAAGAAAAATATTCTCAGAAGATCAGCATTTCCCCCTAGTTATGAAAAGTTTCTTTGCTGTATGACTCAGAGCTTTGAAGTTCATATATTCAATCTCTTCTTTTGTACATATATTCACCCTCATAGCTAGGGGTAGATCCAAAAAGAGACTTTGCTGGTACAACACTAGGAGCCCTGGTACCTAACTTCCAAACATCAGAAAAATGAAAACCAAAGTCCATATTAAGGTTAATTACTTGGTGAAAACCTAGGCATCTTGAAATAGAATCATAAATAGGCATTGAGCAGGGTGTTTGTAGCAAAAGATACAGTACCCCATCTCCCTTCCTCCTTTAAGAGGAGAGAAATATTTCAGCTCTGCAAGAAGACAATTATTCTTTCCTCCTAGATCCAGCTCTCCTCTTCCATAAGGCAAACCGTTGTCGTTTTAATTTTAAGATATAATAACATGAAGAATCTGCTTCCATGCTCTTCATGGCACTACACACAAATAAATGCTTTGTTTAATTAAAAAGTAATTGCCTGCTTTAGGTAGCAATACTTTAATGCTTGTTTGGGATGACATAAAAATTTGTGTTACGGTGAAGTTCCTCCAAGTTCAGGAGCAATGAATCACAACAAAGAGGAAGTCAGGCAAAGCCACCAGGAGTCCTACATGGGTGAACAAGGAGCTCCTGGACAAACTAGGGCACAAAAAGGAAACTGGAAGAAAGGGCAGGCAGCCTAGGAGGAATGCAGATAAATTGAGCACTTGACACTGTCTGCACAACATTCTTACTGCTAATTTGGAGAGGTATGGATTTGCTGGATGGACGACTTGATGGATAAGGCATTGCCTAGGTGGTTGTACTCAGAGTTGCAGTTAACAGCTCAATGTCCATCTGGAGGCCAGAGACAGGTGGTTTCCCTCAGGGGTTGGTACTGGAACTGGTGATGTTTTAACATATCTGTTGGCGACATGGACAGTGGGATTGAGTGATCCCTCAGCAAGTTTGATGACAACAGTGAACTGTGTGGTGTGGTCAGCACACCTGAGATAAGGAATGTCATCCAGAGGGACCTTGACAGGCAGGAAAGGTGGGCCCATGAGAACAACATAAAGTTCAGCAAGACCAAGTGCAACATCATGCACATGGGTTTGGGTAATCCCAAGCACAGCTACAGTCTGGGTGGAGAATGGATTGAGAGCATCCCTGAGGAGAAGGACTTGAAGCTCTTGGTGGACGAGGAGTTCAATATGACCTGGCAGTGTGAACTTGCAGCCCAAAAAGTAAACTGTATCCTAGGCTGCATCAAAAGAAACATGAACACCAGGTCAAGACAGGTGATTCTGTTCCTTTACTCTGCTCTTGTTAGACCCCACCTGGAGTACTGCTTCCAGCTTTGGAGCCCCCAGTACAAGAAAGACATGGCCCTATTGGAGCAAGTCCAGAGCAGGGCCACAAAGATGATCAGAGGTCTGGAGTACCTCTCCTATGAAAACAGGCTGAGTTGGCCTGGAGAAGAGAAACCCCTGTTGAGACCTTATTGCAGCCTTCCAGTACCTGAAGATACTAGAGAGGGACTTTTTATAAGGAGATGAAGTGATAGGACAAAGGGTAATGACTTTAAATGAAAGAAAGGTAGATTCAGACTAGATATTGTAAATTAATTCTTTCCTATGATTGTGGTGAGTCCCTGGCACAGGCTGCCCAGAGAAGCTGTGGCTGCCACCTCCCTGTCAGTGTTCGAGGCCGGGTTGGATGGGGCTTTGGGCAACCTGGTCTAGTGGAGGGTGTCCCTGGCCATGGCGGGGCTTTGGAACTACTACTTCCAACCCAAACTATTCTGTACCACATCTCTCAGGACAGAGGGAATGACCAGAAAGACACTGCCTCTGGCAGCACTTCCTTAATACCCAAAATATAGACAGGCAATGTTAGCACCTCCTTACCATATACATTGGATAAATATATCTATACACCTAACTGCATGTCTAATTCATTCCAGTGCTGACCATTCTTTGCTCAGATGGCACATAGTGCTCTGTCTCGTGGTGACTGTAGATCATAATCCTAAACCTTCATGTTATATTTAATATGGTTCAGTCTAATGTAAAATATTTCTGATCTTCCAGTACAAGCAAGTTTTATTCTGACAAAACTTTACATTGAATATGAGTCAATGAAGACATGGGTGGTCTTAGTTCAGTAGCAGTTCTGAACCGACTCAGCTACTGCAACATTTATGGTCATTGTTGAGGAATTTACTATTCATGAGTCTGAAGGTAAGACACTCCCAAGAACTTGGGTCAAGGGCATTTTCTGTGTTTGTGTCCTCTCATGTCAATCCTGATCATAAACACAGGTAGGGACAGGGAACACAGACTTCCTTTAGGGCTTGTTTCATTTAGATGAAAACAATTCAAGACTGATGTGGATGAATCATGAGCAAATAATGGTATTCTACTGATCTGATGGGGTTTCCTCGAAAACGTTGAGCTCTACAACATCCTACAAAGATGTTTTTACACTTTATATATGGACGGCACTGAAAAAAGCTCAAGCATCCTAGAGTTGAGTTGCTTCCAGTTTGAGGCAGAAATAGTTTTTGGGGGTACTGATTTTGAGCCTTATGCTCCAATTAAGCCCTAACCTTGTTTTCAGCATGAAAGGTGCTACACTGCTGTTTCAGGAGTGGCCCCCAGTGCCCGTGAGGTGGGCGGAGGCATTGCTGCCAGCCATGGCCACACAGCACACTGAGCCCGGTGGGAGGCCAGTGGCCAGGGATGCTGGCAGAGGGGCTGGCAGGCAGGGATGCTGGTGGGGAGGCTGGCTCTCCTCCCTGCCATGACATGCCGAGTTAGAGGGACGCCAGCAGGTGTAACTGCTCTCAAGGACAAAGTCCTGATTCTTACTAGACCACTTTGCTTTTGGCTTTACTACAGATACAGTGGGAGTTTTAAAAATCTTTCTCAGGCATGAAGAAGTGCATTTTAAATTTTTTGATTAGATAATGAGTAGTTTCTTTCTGAACCAAAAAGAAATCCAGGTTAACATCTTGCAGAATAGTTTTTAGGGAACACTGACAGCAAAAGCTGTTTCTTGAAAAGAAGAAAATGATGACATTTACTTGATGCAGGGTGTTATAGTTGAATAGAGAAGAGGCATAGTATTTTCTATTTACCATTTCTTTCTCTATGTATTTATTCTGTTAACATTGAAGTCAAGCAAACCATTTTTTTTCTTTATAAATGTCTTGAGAATATCACCTGTGGTAGACAGCTTGTTAATCATTTGCTGCTTAAACCGCACAGGTTTAGAGATCTACTTTAGATATTTATATTAAAAAGCAGGCATTTCTTCAGATTTTCAAGTTATGCTCCCAAACTATATTTACTTTAGAAAGAAAGCTGATAAATTGTTTACTGTGGCAAGACAGCATAAATTTTAAATCAGATATCAAGTGAAGAGATATATTGTTTATGTGTCAGCCCTCCTTGTTTTTTTCCAGTTAAAATTCTTTCAGAAATAAGCAGCTGTAAGACTTCTAACACACTAATATCTTTATTAATTCACTTTACTTAGGAAAGTTTTAAAGTTTTTTTGCAACTCATAATAGCAAACATATCATCAGAGATTTGTCTACAGCCCAGAAGGTAGTAATATCCTTACAGTATTTCTGCATATCAGAATTTCTATAATATTCAAAGAATGATTGATCACCAGCATAGATCTGCTGTGTGTTTTGCACGGCCTACATGCAATTTCAACAGTTTCAGACACCTTGTATTAATATAAAATGTGCAGCTTTTTAGGTTGAGAATGAAAAAATCCCACCCCAAAAGTTTGGAGTACAGCAGTTGTTTGCTTTCAAAATTTACTACTATGGCCCTGTCTATTTTCACTGATATACTTTATTAGGAGAACAGGACTCCAATGGATATTATTTGACACACTGGAACAGATAATATAAAACAGAAAATATAAAAGGTGAGATTCCAGAGGGAAAAGTAAGGTTTACAGCCTGGTACTTTTTCAGACACACTTAATGGCTCACTTACTGAATAACAAAGGAAAAACCTTTTGACCACTCTCTATAGAGAACAGCAACAGTCCCGCTAGAGCTCAGTGGACAGTGAAGTAATTTTTTTAAAGGTAGAATGGTTAGAAAATGTTAATTCATCTTGGTGGCTTAGGAGTCAAAATTTTATTTTCAAAGTGATCTGGACGTTTACAGTAAGTCCCATTGAAGGATTCAGATGTTACAACGAATCAAAAGACTTTCCCCAGGCACCAGACTCCCTACAGATGTGTAGGGAGTGTTTGATCATGAGGACAGAGCCCCAGACAGGAGCAGACTGGATTGGGAGCATCCAACAGATGGCAATTAGAGGATTAGGGTCCCTCAGAACATTACAGAATCATACAGCCAGTTTTACAAGTCAGCTACAGGAGCCTCTTCTGAATCAGGGTGCTTAAATGTTTGGGGTTTTTTACAGAAAACCAGTCAAGGTAACTTTTTAAAGATCTGGTGCCAGAAGAGGAGGTAATAGTACTGGGTCTTTATACAATGTCAACTAGTTGCAGTTTATTCTAAATGTCATTTGTTTTTTGCCAGAATAGGAGATTTATATCTATACTTCTTATTCCCTTATAAATTAGTTCTAACCATTAATCTTAGACACATGGGTTATGCTTCCTGCCAAAGCATCTCCACTGTGCAGAAAAGAATTCTGGATGTCTTGAGAAGGAGTATTTCTCAGATTTTCCCATTCATAATTAAAATGTCCAGATTACCATTGTTTCCTATGTCATGCTCTTTCCCAGTGGAGGACTGTTTATCTATGCCATACAGAATTAGACAACTCAAAAGGAAAGGCTGAGAACAGATGTTGTGTTTAGGATACCACTCAGATGAGGAGATGTGATATTGGATATCTCTGCCAAATGTCATGGGCTGAATAGAGCTCTGACACTAGCAGCATCTTTGTGAGCTACAGCATAAAGGGAGACACTGCCTTTATTTTGTGCACAATTTGATCTGTTGCAAAGCTCTTAACAACACTAATCAAATCAGATCTTTCACATAACATATATGGAGGAAGATCTTATCTCTATTCTTGCTTATTAAGCTTTGAGATGTTCAGCACTCAAATGCTTTTGAATTTGCCCAGAAGAAGACCGGTATGTACTTGGGGTACTCTCATGCGGAAAACATGGTGCCTAGAGGTGAGGTTGCATAAGAATAATCCTCTGCCCTCCTCCTAGTGATTAAGTCCCTTCGTGGAGTTACTCTTTTGATACTCTCATTAACTCTTATTTAGTCTTTAAAAGCATTATTACTTTTGATGTCTCATTTACTAAATGCTCTTTCTTTTACCACACTGTATTGTTATTTATTCTATTTTTTATACATCAGCATAAATAGTTACTATATAAAAATACTGATTTCTTACCACCAATCTAGTGGGTGTTAATATTGCAGATTAATTGGTGGAATGGAGAATAATCACATGGGTTCACCTCAGAGAGTGAATATCATGTATTAACAATGGCCTGCTTGATATAAATCCATCAAGAGTTGAAAGTTTTTATGAGGTCTGCCTCTTCTGCATTATCTTAGCTTTGAGTAAAAGTATTCTAAGAATGTAAATTATTCAGCCTATCCTTACAATTTTAATAGAAACTTTCTAGGTTGTAAATTAAAGTTGATAGTATGTTTTGCAATGAGAATAGCCATAGCATACTAAGAAACTGCCTATGATCTACGCTGCGGCAGCTGAATGTCTAGTTCATCCCAACTATAAGCTAAAGTCATAAATCAATACAGATCAGCTTCTCTAAGACTCTCTCACACAGGATAGTGATAACTCGGCTGATGTGGGAGTGATTTGTTAAGTTACTGTAACTTAATCAAGTGTTCACTTTTCAGGTTGCACAATGATCCGGGCATTGTACTTATCCCCTTATCTTGTGCTAAGTGCGATCCATATTTAGTAACGGTATTATTAACAAGAGCAAGGTATCATTATTGCACATGCAGTCACCTAGCTCTTTGTGTTTGATTTCTTTGCTGAAGTTATTTAAATGCAGACAGGCAGATTACAGTGGACACACTGCAATAGTACAGGTTGTTTTCATGCAGCCTCATGGAAGCCCTAGCATGGGAAGTCACACACGTATGGCATGACACACGGCAGAGAAATAAAAACCCTAAGCAAGAATGTAAGATGACAGCTTCTAAAGCTCAACAAACTATCACATGATTTAAGCAGGAATATATTTTAAAATCCTTTCACATAATCAAGCTTTTTTTTTTTTTCTTCTTTATCCACATTATGATTATTGGCTCCAGTTGCTACCCAACCTTGTACTGAAAAGACAACAGTGTCACCACACTGATTCAGGTATTCTGGAGCACAGCTTTTCTTCTATGAAGAATAATCATTGATGCTTTCTTCCCAGTTTCCTCCCTCCAGCCAAAGAAACAATGGCCTTGAGGAGCGTAACTCTGATCTGCACCGTGAAGATCTGTACACTCACCGCTAATTACTGTATTTGTAATTCCTGACCATCCTAGCCTTGCCAAGAAGTGAATTATAGGCTTTTGAGTACATTAATATCTATAAGCTAGCCCTCCAGCTTGCAGGGCCAGTAGAAATGGTAGAGATAGTAACTTACCAAACACTCCCTGTTAAGTGCACAGTGCTATCTGATTGTCTCGTGTGCTTCTCTTGAATTAACCCTTCAATCACTCTGACAAGTACTTTTGAACTGAGGGAGTGAGATGATTTTGACAGTTTCGCATTGAACAATGATGGAGAAAATCTGAGACTGCCAGAAAGAAAAGCAGCACGTAGTAATGCTGCTCTAGGTTTATAGTGTTTCTTAAAAGAAATGAGATGATAATTTTTTTTGTGTTCATTGTTCTGAATACATTACCAGGCTGCTGCTGATTGTTCTGCTCTTACAATACATGCAATAATTGTTGCCCTAACTGTTGTTATTGTGCTAGAGTTTATGGTAGGTGGACTCCTTGGAAGTAGCTCTTTAATTTAAGAATTGCTTCATTGCAATTTTATCTGATATTCCTTTTAGCCACACTGTTCATAAGGAATTCAGTTAGTATTCATTGTAATAGCACTGATCATAAAGAATTCATTCTCTATTCATATGGATGTCACAGGTGTTTCCACAGGACGTTTGCTAACTGCAATTTTAGGATCCTTTAATGGATACTTACACAAAGATTGGTTTTGAAAAGGTTTCCTACCACTTCCCAGCTGACTGATTTAGCTTTGACTATGTGGAAGTGTATCTCAAAATATGGGGGGTGTGGGGTGTGCGCACATGTGTACATCAAGCTATTTAACAATAATAGGTTTAATTTTAGATGGCGTTTTCTAGTCCCCACATTCTGAATCCTGTATGTTTAGCAATTGATCATAGCCATAATGCTTTGTGGAGGAGAGATCCATTTTCAGACATAGTCGTCATGTTTTTGCTGGGAGTCAACAGTTACAAATATTTTTGGCATCATTTGCAGTGACATAACAGGATACAAGAAAATGCGAGGCTAAATTGTGCAAAGGGGGAAAAAAGGTATATTTCTGACTTAAGGTGATTCAGAATCTACTAAAATTGTGTAGATTAAACACATTTATAACTAGACTATTAACAAAAAGATTCACAACTGCATTAATAAGTCATATTTCATTATCCTAACACAAAAGATACCTGGTATGAGACAGTAATATGTGTAATAAAGCCTTCTGCACATGTATTATGAACAGCTTTTAATATTAAAAGTGAATCCATACGGGTTATTTGACATGTAAAATATTAACTTTTATAGCAAGAATGCAAATGAGAGTTTGAGCGCTAATTATAGCTGCAGATCCCACTCAGGAATGAGGCTCTGTGTGACTAATGATTTCGGCAAAATGAAGGAATGGCCTGCTTCTTTCGAGAGGCAGCATATCTTAGCTCCCTCTCCTCTCTCTGTAACCCTTCAAAATTCTCAGCATGTCTCAGTAAAGCACCTAATGCGTATGCTGCTTCCAGGGACTGGCTTCCAAAGACAGGCAACCAGCTCTACGCCTTTATAGCTAGTTTTATATAACTGTCTCTTCAAAGGAGGAAAGGTTATTTTATATTTATCCAGAATCATGTAATTAAAGGAGATATTCCTCAGCAGGTTTGTCAGTGGCACCAAGTGGCTGACATGCTGGAGGGAAAGGATGCCATCCAGTGGGACCTTGGCTGGATTGAGAGGTGGGCCTGTGCAAACTGCATGAGGTTCAACAAGGCCAAGTGCAAGGTCCCACACATGGATTGGAGCAATCCCAAGTGCAAAAACAGGCTGGGCAGAATGGATTATGAGCAGCCCTGAGGAGAAGGACTTGGGGGTGTTAGTGGATGGGCTCAACATGGCATGTCTATGTGCACTTGCAGAAATCCAAGTGTATCATGGGTTGTATAACAACAAGTGTGACCAGCAGGTCCAGGGAGGTGAGTCTCCCCCTCTGCTCTGATCTTGTGAGGCTCCAGCTCTGGGATCCCCAGTACAAGAAAGACATGGAGCAGTTGAAGTGAGTCCAGAGCAGGGCCACAAAGATGATCTGAGAGCTAGAGCCCCTCTTCTATCAAGAGAGGCTGAGAGAGTTGGGGTCATTCAACCTGGGCTGCAGGGAGACCTTATTGCAGCCTTCCAGTACCTGAAGGGCCTACAGTAAAGCTGGAGAGGGACTGTTTGCAATAGGATGTACTGATAGAATAAGGGGTAATGGCTTTAAACTGAAATAAGGTATATTTAAATTAGATGTTAGGAAGGACTTCTTTGTGAGGGTGGTGAGTCCCTGGCACAGGTTGCCCAGAGAAGCTGTGGCTGCTCACTCCCTGTCAGTGTTCAAGGCCAGGTTGGATGGGGCTTTGGATAACCTGGTCTAGCGGAGGGTGTCCGTGCCCATGGCAGGGGGTTGGAACTAGATGATCTTTGAGGTCCCTTCCAACCTAAACCACACTGTGATTCTATGATGGAAGATTGTTTTCATTACCAGTTCTCAGTATTTTACCTCTATTTCTTCCTTCAGTGAGACAAAAGTGTTGGGTTTTGCTGTTGGAGGATTTAATTGCTCTACAATGAATCTTTCACATTTTGTTTCCTCCATGCGCTTTTTCCACAAGAATAGGTTCTTTTTTATTTTTTTAATAAACACATTTAAATTTTGTCATTATTATTTGCTTTCCATGTGCAATCCCCTGACAAACATGTATCCAGCTGAGATGACTGCTGACTCCTACCCAAGTCTGTCACTGTTATTTCTGAAATAGCCAGAGAGGTCAGCAGAAACCAAAGGTAGTGTAGTTTTTCTACAGTAGGTACCAGGGAGAAAATTATTACCTGAGCTGCTTGCTGCTTCTCCGTTTGCACAAGTGCCAGGCTGTACTCAACTGAAGTAAGCTGCAATGTGTTCATATTTTTATCAGTTTTATTATCCTTTATTGGCAAAAAGTTAATATAAGCCTAAGAAATATGTTGTTAGAAATTGGATGGCAAAATGATTATTGAATAACACCATAGGCGTGTAAAACTATCATATATTTTACTAGCAACAGACATTGTATAGTTAAAAATAGAAAATTATTTATATTGTGATTTATCACCAATCTATAGTAGAAAGGAAGTAGTTTTACTCAAATATAGCCAAGGAAAATTTGACCCAATTTTCTCTGATTATAGTAATAAATTCTCTTTGTTTCAATGGTCCCAGCCAATGTCTCTAAGGTTAAGCAATGTCTTATGTAAACATCTAGGACAGCAGGAGTTTAGCTTTTCATAAAAGAGCACAACTGCAGATATAATGCAAATTTCAAAGGTTGTTGAATTTGTAATACTCCTGCTTAATCACCTACAAGTGAGGACATGTCATAGCTATGTGATTCCTTCACTATTTCTGAGGTGCCCACTTTAGCTATGAGAAAGGGACAAGAGAGGAGGATAGTCAATATACTGTCTTCTTACTTCAGTTCAGCTGGTAAAGATCAGTAGGTTTTGACATGCGAGCCTAGGAATTGTCTTGCTGTACATTATTGTAAACATTCTTGTGATGTGTAAAACAACTGGCATGAGCAGTTCTTTGTGAGCAAATTACTAAATCACCTTCCGTGCTGTCTTAATAAATCACTACAAGGCTCATTAGTGTGAATTTCTAGACTTCATCAAGGTGTGTCTGCTACAGCTGCACAAATACACGTGGCAGTTTCACTACCAATAATAGTCTTGGCAAACAATTGAAGTCTGACTGCATGTATACAATTTGGATAGATGATTAGATTTTTTGCTTGTAATACAATTTGCCTAATTTGCCACATTTCTATTTTTTCTCACTGCATTGAGCACCTCAAAAATGACAAATAAGGAACAGATTTTTTCACTGAAATAAAAGTTATTAAAGTCAGCGGATTACCTTGTGCTATGTTATTATATTATATATCTCACTTTGAGGTGAGATAATCCTAACTCCACTAAAACAGATGTCAAAGTCTTCTTCCTTTTCCTTTCACTGAGAGTAAATGTAGGAAGAGGTGAAAGGAATTTAACCAGGTTTTTGTTTCCTTTTCACTAAAATAACTAGTTTTTTTTTATTGCTAAGTATATAGGAGGTCTGGCATTAATATACAATAATCAATATTCATTACTCAACATTGAATTTCAGTACATATTCAAAATAATGTTAAATAGTATTCAATTTTTGTGTAATATGTGATGTTATAAAAAAGGAGAAAATTTTAAAGTGGATTGGAAGATTAAGCTGTGCACAGCATTTCCATTCTGTAAAATATGTCACTATTTATCAGCTGAAAGTTGATGTAGGCTCTAAGGGCAATTTTTTTGTAGGTTTTGAATGCTTCCATTTTGAGCAATATTTTCGTTGGTTTTGAATGCTTGTGTTTTGAGTTGCATTATGTTAAGCTCTCTAAAACAAATCAAACGCTTAATCGTTGCTTAGGACTTTCTGACAGATGAACTTAACTGTCTCAAGCTGGTACATCAAAAGACATTTGAAATCACAAGTCATTTAATTGGTTTTCTGAAAACCATTCAGGACCTTTAGACTACTGGTCTGAAGTCAGATCAAATAATTCCTTAAAAAAAGTTATCTGAATTGTCTGGAGACATCTTAATCTCCAGACTAAGTTTGTTGTCTAATATCAAATGGCAAGTCTGCATATATGATTGTTTTGTCAATATGAGTTCAATTCCTAAGGACTAGGATCTGAAAACTGATTTCAAGTATACAAATAAAATCTAGTGTAAATATCCTATGTCTAAAAGATTGGGCAAGATAAGCAAGCTTGTCATTTAAATATGAACACATATAAACTTGGTATTTATGTGAATGCCGGTATTTCTATATGAATTACAAAATTCATTACTATATTGCAACATTGAATTGAAATTCAGGTTCAAATGATAGCAACATGTAGGTTGAAGATATCTGAGATTGTTTCACAAATAAGAAATGAATTTTTCCTCAAAATGGAGCAAGCAAGGACACTGAACTTTGATACTACTAAACCTTGCAGGATTCTGTAGCCTATAAATAGTTAAGGTGTGTGCCTTCAATCCATAGGCATCAGCTGCTACTACTTTCCAGTGGGAGATATATTTTGTTTTATAAACAGGCACGTTCATTACTGTATGATAGAGCCTGACACGGACAGAAAACCTATTTATATGCTTCTCACTAGGAAGCATGCAAATGCACATAGGCAGTTCTAAACAGAAGCACACACAGCAGCACAATATAAGCATATATACAGTAACACTAATAATATTTCTTTAATTTTTTTGCTTTCACTTCCAATTACTTCCTCTCTTTCCACTTTCTACCAGTAGCAGTGTGGTTTTTGGCTATCATAGGTCTATACATAGAAATTGTAAACTGTTACACAGTATAGACCCTTCTCTTCATTGTCCTTTTTTGATTCTTTCAGAATCAAACACACGAATCTTTAATAACCAAACTCTAATGACTTCTGGAGATAGTTCCTTTGCACACCTCTAGGCCTCAAAAGCTGTGTGAATCACTTCTTTTGACTTTTGCCGCTTGCTTTTGATTGTGAGTCTACTTTTCAATAGAGTTTGAGTGTTACAATGAAGATCTGCACATTGGTACTGCAGCTTTACTTTTGATCTTTCTTTTTTCTTCCAGCGGTTACATATTCACAGGACCATTGTAAATATGCGTCCTCATTTGTGGGTGGTATCAGCATGCCTATGTATTTCTGATGGGGTATTGTCAGGATGCCAGATCTTTGCCCAGCTGTGGGTTGAATTGGCAATTTCTTAGGAGCCTGAGCGATAGGAATAAAATGAAGTATATTACAGCTGTCCTCATCTTAATACAGAGGAATAATCAGCAAAGCTTACAGCAGGTCTCAGCATGTGATATCTCTGATCAAGATTGAGTATCACATGCTGAGATATGAGATAGGCTGCAACTACTTATTAGTAATAAGCTTAGCTTCAAACTGAATCAAGGACTATCTGATCCTGCATTTATAGAAAGCAGAACAGGCAGTTGGGAGACTAGACAGCGTCCTCCATCCAGTTGTAGACTTCTTGTCCATAAAGTAACTCTTCGACAGCATATTGAGATTTACAGCACTGAGATTTACATCTCAGATTTTGGATGATCTATTTGAGATTTTGGTGTCCAGACTTCCAGTGGCACAGGGAACCATTTCAGCAAATAAAATACTGAAGTCAGAACACAAAGTTTACCTGTCTCAGGCCAGCTATCTGCAAATAGAAGCAACACAATAATGTCCATTCGAAGCACAGCTGTTAGCCTTATTACACAGAATCACAGAATGTTAGGAGTTGGAAGGGACCTTGAAAGATCATCTAGTCCAATCCCCCTGCCTGAGCATGATCACCTAGATTCTATCACACAGGAATGTGTCCAGATTGGTCTTGAATATCTCCAGAGAAGGAGACTCCTCAACCTCTCTGGGCAGCCTGTTCCAGTGCTCTGTCACCCTCACAGTGAAAAAGTTCTTCCTTATATTCATATGGAACTTGCTATGTTCCAGCTTGGAACCATTTCCCCTTGTCCTGTCACTGGCCAACATCTAGAAGAGCCTGGATCCATCCTCCTGACACTCACCCTTAACATATTTATAAACATTAATGAGATCACCCCTCAGTCTCCTCTTCTTCAAGCTAAAGAGGAATTATTGATCAATATCCTCATCTACAAAAATACCCCTTAACAAGACAAACAAAGAAACAAAAAAAAAAACCAAACCAAAACCCCAAAACAAATACAACCAAAACCCAAACAAAAGATATGCTTATATTCTTTGCAAGAGAAAACATTCCTCTTTTTTTTTAATTACTTGTATCAATAGCATTACAGAAGATTTACAGCCATTTAAAACCTGGCATAACCCGTACTAGTAACACTTACATGAAGGGTGTTGCTAATTTTTTGCAGTATTTCTTTTATATTTATTTTTGTAACCTGTTACATGGGTAAGGTAGATAACACGAGGAAACACTGAACAACTACAGAGCAAAACAGTGATGTTGATAAAGGTACGTAAGCCCTATTGATTATCTCCTGGAATATAAATGCCTCAGCAGTGTTGACAAACAGGACTCTTCCTCTTACGAGAAGCCTTACAATTGCAGAAAAGAAAAAACACCATATGCAAAGTGACTAAATATGACTTTGACAGCCTAGTAACGGTTATAAAAGTTCAGTCTCAAAACAGAAAACATCAGGAAAGAATTTGAAGGCATGTTAATAAAGTGTTATGTGCCTTGTGAGAAATGCAGGTAATGTAAACAAAGCTTTTATTTCTCTGTGTGGCAGCATTTTTCCTCAACGACAGCAAAGGTTCTGACACTTCAACATAGGGAAAGGGCTTGTCTAGCAAAAGACATTTAGACTACTCAAATGAGAACAGGATTTTGCTGTTTTTTATGTTTCCTAGAAATGATGTTCAGAACAATGTAATCTGGAAGTATTTTGAAGTGACTCTTCCACAGCTGTGTTAACAGATAGCACAGGACAGATGGTGCAACATAGTCCAGCATGCAAGGAGCTTACTTCTTTCACAACTTTATTAGCTAAGGGCTTTGAAAGGCATCAGTGATGATGATATAAATCATCGCAATCTTATAGAATAGGCAAACAACATGGAACAGGCTTTCTCCCCCTTACTAGGTACCACCTTTTTGCTGCTGGAGCAGGGGAGAGAGAAGGAAGGAGAGAGAAATCTTCTTAGGCAAATCTTTCTTGAGCACTCACTTCTATTGAGTTTCATGCTGGTTAAGCTAATTGCCGTGCCTAGCATTGCCTATCAACTCCCCTCAGGTGCTTGTGCAAAGAAAGGGACAGGCCAACTTCCAGTTTATCGGTGTCAAAATTGTGCTCATAAACTGAGTCATCAGCTACTTGCTTTGTTAACACACTCTTGTGTAGCAGTTAAAAGAAAATCCTTATTGTAATGCCTACTGTAGGTAGCTAAAACAAAAGGATACATTTTCAAGCTGATAAAGTACTGCCACCTTAATTAGACAAATAAGTTGTTAGACCTCTGAAAGACATGATACATCATGAATAGGGATGTTTAAAATTAGGTTATATCTAATTACTTTTTAATTTCTATTTGCATTTTAATGAAGATTGAGCTTAATGAGATAAATAGGAGAGAGATTTCTGTATCAAAAATACTCTTGAATTCTCTATGTGTCAAGGATTAGATTTTCAGAGGTTTAGGGCACCTGAAGTAAGATAAATGTATTAATAATAATAAAAAAAATCATTAGGCATTTATGTACCTTGGGTCTTTCTTTTGAATCTAGAAGGAATTTGAAAAATCCACTTGCATACTCCTGGGTCTGAATGCCTTCAGGAAATTATCCAGTGGGATTTTGAGAAGTGCTGAATGCAGGCAACAAAATTGAAAATCAGTGGCCAACATGATCAGGCTTTAACAGTTCCAAAGGCCATATCCTCAGAAGTTAATATTGTCCATACTGTGTAACAATGTACACTGCATAGGAAAAGCCAGATTATTTTTTTTCTTTTTAAAAAAATGGCAAGAACTTTACATGTCTTTATTGTTGCTGGCATTCTCATGCCAGAGCACACCAGCTCTGTATAGCAAACCACGTATTTTCAATGGCTTAAAACTAATGAACTTCATTAAGATGTATCATTTTGATTAAAGCACGATTAACTTATCTTTATTTATTTAGCATGCAGAGAACAGATGATTGTACTATACAGTGACTAGAACACTGCTGAAGGAACAGTAGCATAGATACATTTCTAAATGTTAGCATATGTCTACGTACATTTTGTTCGTGTTCAGTTGGACTCTGGCCCTTGGTACTTTTGGGAACATGCACCTTCTCTTTCCTTTTATGGGTTTCTAACAACATGCTCATTGTACATTAATAGACCTTTCAAAGCTCTTGGTACCTTAATCATCGTTTAAAGTAGGACATTTTCTACTATCGGCTGCTTCTTGACATGATCAGGCTGCCTATGTTCTAATGGATTTGTACCAAATTTCCTATTCCACTGATCTGATAAAACTTACCTATACACTGTTCAAAAGTGGTTCAAACACCGAGTGTATTACAGACAAGTGCTGCCATTCAGCGTCAGCTTCTCAAGAACTAAACAGCTTTAGAGGGAGGTGGACTACAATAGGTCGAACTCTACAACTTTGCTGGGACAAGACAAAGAAACGGATCATTCTGTAGTCACTACCTACAATTAGCAAAAGAGCAATTGGTTTTAGTCACTAATTGAAACACTTAGAACAGGTCTATACTGAATCTGAGTAGCTCTACACTGATCCTGCTCTCATTTTGCAGATGCTAATTTAATTCCCGTTACTCCTATAGCATTAGGTATTCCCTGGGAGAGCTGTTGGCTAGACTCTTCTCTAAGCACAGGGAGACTGCTTATTGCTAAAAAGCAACCCAAAACAGAGACAACAAAAATCTTCCATGCCAGCTCCTCTAACAACTAATCCAATGGCAAGTAAACTAAAAGGTGGGAGCTGATCGTCTACATAAATTCTTAATGTAAACATAACTTAAGTCATTAAACTTCATTATAATTTTGCAGAAAAGGTTTGACAAAAGGTCTGCCTCCATATTCAGAAGTAGTTACTTGAAGTGTTTGAATAAATGCTGCTTACATCTTACCACGCTTATAAATTCTGAAACATTAAGATTATCCTGTATTCAAATCTAACCTGTAGTTTGCACAAACTTTAGTCTCCTAATCCAAATAAAACCACAAGTGGCATTTATCTACTTGGAGGCTCTGGAATGACTCACCTGTAGAACAGAATTTTCACACATTTCAGGCAGGTAGAAGGATTACAAACATAAATTAATTACCTTTTCCTTTCTGTTCTGCATAGCAGGCATTCAGTCAGTGAGATACAATAGCAGACTTCCTGCAACTTGTCAGCATAGTTCCGATGCTTACTGACTTCCTAAAGCGTAACTGGGTCTGCTCAGTGAATGACAAAATTAGCTTCTGAACAAATCTTCCCAAAGCAGCAGTTTTTAAAAATGAATATTCTCAGGATGCATTTTAACACAGTTACAAATCACATTGTTGGATTAATATGACAATAATGTTAATGGCCAGTTGTTTTGTTATAAATGAGTTTCTCGCATTAAATAAATGACTTCGCTTATGCTGCTAAGTTAATTGGAATGTAGGGTATGGCTGTATCTGGGTTTTAATTTTGTTCAATATTTATTGGTTAATTATACTAATGAAGTGTTATTATTTTGTTTTCTTTTGTCTGGGTGTTCTGTGAATGAACTGGTCGCTGAGACTTGTTTATTCCAGATCCGGTATTGCGTAACATTGCCAGTGTGCTTTGCCTGTCAATGGGGCTCCTCATGCTGCACTTGCAGAGGTCATGCACTATTGTTACAAAGATGAAATCTCCTTATTTTGGTGATGGTGTTGACTTGCTTTTCAAAGCAGTTTACCTTCCAGTAACATCGCATTCATTTACCATAACTTACCAAAAAAACCCACACCCCAAACACCCAACAGAATAAGGGGACAATGGCTTCACTGGCACAATAAAAATGTTCTCATTAACAAGATTGGGTTGAAAAAATATAAAGAGAACCAGTGAGATGGGTAGACTGGCAATTTAATGTTTGCTAAACATACAGAAGCCATATTTTTCAGCTTTCTTAGACTGCAGGCAGTTAAATCCTGTTTACATGAACTTCTGCATTAACTTAAACTGTGAGTGCCTATGCACAGGCTTACTAAACCAGCTTATAAAACTTGATGCTGATATTATAATATTTCAAGCTTAATATCGGAGCAGGTTCTCACTGGAGCAATGGTATTCTGGCTCAGCTGAGCTATGCACATCACTCTGGAAAACAATATCCAGTTGTTCAGCCTCGTAGGAGACATCTAAGTAGATGGCTTAGTAAACTTGATCTAATCAAAACAAAGGGTGTTCTAAGTCAGCCAAATGTAAAATTACCCATCAGGAACAAGGAAAGAAAGCTATAGTTACTGAATGGAGAACTGACAGTCAATAGATACTTTGTGTTTCTAGTTCCAATTTTTAAAATATGCTTTTACTGAGACAGGGTGAAGTCAGAGTGGGGATTGTTCCTATCTTTGGGGACATACTGAGCACAATCATGGAATAAACCTGTAGGGTTTGAGAGGTGAAAGGGAGGCTGTCTGGAGCTGGGAGACTGCAGCTCAAAAATCCCTGCAAAACTCTGGTGGGGGACAGAGAGGAGATAGCAGGTCTCAGAGATGATGAAAGGAATTTCCTGCAACCATAGAGGAGTGAGATGTCAGGTGCAATCTGGAAGGTCAGTGGGTTGTTGAATAAACCAAGCCTAGATGCTAGAACCAGTCTGCAAAGAAGCAGAGCAGGATTGCTGTTTATAATCTCCCTTTATGGTTGTTCTACTTCTGCTTAAAAAGTTAGAAATTCTAGTTTATGTTCTTTCAAAGCCTGTTGTGGTTTTGGGTTGTTTTTTGGGGGGGGGTTGGGTTTTTTTTTTTTTGTTCAGTTTAAAGCCTTTTGATCATCTTTGGGGAGTTCACTGTTAGGAAATAGGTTGGCAAAGATGCACCTGAAAGCTTTTGCAAATACTGGACACTGAGAAGCAGGGTCTGAAATCTGGCACAAAGACAAACAAGCTCCCAGTACACAACTGCCATTGATCACAACTACAGGGTTGGTTTGCTCAGGGGTAGCAAATTGGAATACGGAAAGCATTTTTCCCTATGTGGTATGGAAAAGGAACAGTGCTGAAAAAATAATTTGAATATTAATAATAATAAAAAAGGTAGAAAATAGCAACAAAACTTTTCTGCAGAAAGTGTCCAGTGACAGACTTAATGACCTTTGCTCATGAATTACCATAAAGTGATGTCTCCCATGGCATCATATGCCATGCTAAATGACTCTTTAGTCTAAAAGAGAAAGGCATAATGAGAACCAGTGTCTGAAAACTGAAGCCAAGAAAAAAAATATTTAAAAATTAGGGCTACATTTTTAAATCTATGGTGATTAATCACAGGAATAAACTACATAGAGAATTGATTCCCCATTTCCTATATTCCAGATCAAAAATAGTGTCTTGCTGAAAAATAAGATTTAGAAAACCCAAGATCTTAAATAATAGCTGAACTCATGCTATTTGATTTATTAAAGAAAGAGTAGCATGAGTAAAGCTTAGCAGTGATACATAGCAGGACAAACTACAGGATCTCATAGTCCTCACTGCTTCCAAAACCTAAAATCTTTAGGAATCCAATTACTATAAAATCTACCCTTGCTGCTCAGATTGTCTTTGAGCCTTTGGAAGATATTCAAGGTTAAGAGGATACAAAAAACTTTGCATCTTGCCTTATATTTCTAGGTATACATTCAGTATCTTCACATGAAAGAAAGAAGCTTTTTATCATTATTAGTGCATGTTTTCCCGTAAATTCAACTCCTACATATAGGTAACAGGCAAAGCTGGAAACAGAAGGGTCTTAAGTGCAGCACTAACCAGGTTAATCGCTGATACAAAAAATTCCCTGTATCCACAAGTCTTGATGGTCCCTTCGGTGGTATCCTTTGGTGAAGAAAAAAAATCATACTATGTATGAGTGTAATATAGAAGAAATTGTCATGATCTGCATTTGCATATATATACCTTGTTCCTGTATATTTTGTTATCAGGGGTTAGAGATTTTCATATTCTTTCCAGGTATCTCCACTGAGCAGTTAGATATGTGGTGCTATATATGCTAGACACAAATTATTCTTAATTACTAGCTTCCTGTGTTACCACTTATACTCAGTAAGTATGCAAATAAAAATGCTGAATCAATACTACAAGTAGACTACCTCAGTGTTTTTATTTTGTCTTTCCTCTTACTTCTCATTAATGAGAACTTAAAGGTTAGTTTTCCTTTGTTTCACTTTGCATTTAACTTTGTATGGGATAAGTTAGCAGAAGAACTTATCTAAAAATGAGACATTCCAAGAAGGTTTGGAAGTACAATACATCACAAAACTTGTAAATAAATTATTTCAAATAGCTAGAATTTGAAATATCTGCTTGAGAATCTGCCAGTCATTTTATAGAAATGAATGGAAAGCCGATTTTGCTCCAAAGTTTCACTAGCAAAGCTGTATTTCCAACTCTTTCTGTATTTCAGACTTGGAAAAAGGACAATGCTATTAATTTTTTCTTTGCACCGAGGGTTTTTTCAATTATGTCCTAGTTTTGGCTGAGATAGAGTTAATTTTCTTCCTTATAGCCAGTATAGCCCTATATTTTGGATTTAATATGAGAATAATGTTGATAACACACTGGTGTTTTTAGTTGTTGTTAGGTAGTTGTAGTGTCAGCACTAAGTTAAGGGATTTTCAACTTCTCACACCCTATCACGTGCACGAAAATCTGGGAGAGCACAGCCAGGACAGCTGACCCAGACTGGCCAAAGGGATATTCCCTAACGCGAAACGTCATGCTCCAGATATAACTGGGGAAGCTAGCTGGGAGGCAGGATTGTTGCTCAGAAACAGACAGCATTGGATTATTTTTCTTTCACATCTGGTATCAACTTCATTTCTGCATCACTTGCATTATTATTATTNTTTTTTTGTTTACATTCTTCTGCCTTACCCTTATGGGAGAATGGTGTGCAAGCAGCTGTGTGATGCTCAGTTACCAGCTGGGGTTAAACCATGACAAATTACTAAATATGAAATAGCCCATTTCTACACCAATACACTAGGAAAGGTAAGTATACTGGTTGACATAGCTGTGTTACTCTCTGAATAAAGTAGTTAAATATATCTTTTAGGACTATTTATCTTTTAACAACTTTCACGACACTGGGCAGAGATACTGAAAAAAGCCTTTCTCCTACATTGAATGGCCTCATCTCACACACTCTCCAAGTACAGAACTGCAAAGATAGAATGAAAATGTTCTGTGAAGAATGATGACAGGATCAGCTCATAAAGTTTAAAAAATCATGCTGCAAATCTTCATCATGTAGTGTCTCAGTTCATTCTACAAGTGAGTAAAGTGATTTTGGATGAAAATACAGGCTCGGGACTTTTGTTTAAAGAGTCAGACTGGGCAAGGGGACATTGATAACTGTGCAGCTTTTCTGTTTTTCAAAGCAATGTTATCAGAAGGGAAGAGTCTGAATGTGGAAATATGAAAATGAGCATCTGTTGTTATGAGAAATGTCAGATATAGAACTTTAAAATATCTGATTTACCTAGATTTTTCTCCTTTCCTCTTGAAGAAAAAAAAATTAAAAAAAAAGAAGATAATAGTTATCTCCTCACCTAGTATTTCTAAGATTTCAAATTTTATAGGCTGTCTGCCTTCAGGGCTTGAGGAGTCTTTGTGTTAAAATCCACCTGATAATAATGTTTCACTGGGAATATAATAATTCTTTTTTGCTGGAGGCAACTGGCAAAGAAACTTCCTAAGTCAACTGAAAAGTCTCTTTTTTATTAGCTGGAATTTACTTTTAGTTCTTCATCTTTCACTTTCTGCCTCTGATTAGCTGCAGGAACTGAAAAGGAGAATGTGCATGAAAGTTCACAGTAAAATATGAGGAGTCTTTTTTCTCCACTTTGAGATTTCTTTTCAACACTTTTCAGCAAATATGGAAATTGTAAGGTGGTCAGGGGTTACATGTCTATTCTCAACGAGAATACAATTATTGGAGATAGAAATGCCAGTAAGTTTTCTTCATTGGTATTGGAAGTCATGATTTCAGATACGGTCTTTTCTGATCCTTAAGATTACAAAAATAAATTAATAGTGCTACTCACACAGTCTCTGATGAAAGATAGTGTCTTTTTTTCTTACTGGGTACATGGCATTACATACATGGATGATATGGACTGTGGATTCACAGGCTGATAGGTAGGTGTGGTGGTTTGATGCTGGCTGGAGGCCAGACTCCCACCAAAGTTGTTCCATCACTACCCTCATAGCTGGACAGGAGAAAATACGTGTTGAGAGGCTTTGGAGTCGAGATAAGGACAGGGAGAGATCATTCTGCAATTAGTGTAATGGGCAAAACAGATTCAACACAGAAGAAAGGCAAGAAAACTCTCTAATTCATTACAATACACTACACACACAGAAACCAGATTCAAACAATGAGAAGTACAAACACAACCCCCCACCCCTCCCTTCTTTGCAGACTTCACTTTATTCATTTTTTTCTTTCTAGGGTGGCACAGGGGAAAGGGGGGGAAAAAAGGGGGAAAAGGGGGGGTGCACAAGGAATTGGGAGGGGTCACAGCTGGGACAGCTGACCCCAGCTGATCAAGGGGATATTCCATAACATACGATGTCAAACTCCAGATAAAAAAAGGGAAGCTAGTTGGGAGGCTAGATAGCTGCCCAGAAACATACTGGGCTTTGGGTTGCTTTCCTCTCAGCGGGCGGTGAACAACTGTTTTTGTGCACCACTTGTTTTATATTTATTATATATATATATATACATACATGCAGACGTAAGTATGCATATATATATATGCGTTATTCTCTTCACTGTTTTACAGATCAGTTTATTCATGTATATGAACACATGTAGTTGTGAACACACTTTTTTTGGTATCCTGATGCTGCTTTGCAGGGTATACGTTACAATAAATTGCAAAATTAGCTCTGGAAAAAGCACAAAATATGTCTCTGGATCCACATGAATTATGGCAATAGTAATAATAATAATACCCTAGATATATATAATGGCTGTGACTCACAAGGACTGAGACTCTGTTTTAACGTGCTTTTCTGAGGCACTCATCAAAGTTGGTTCTATTTCTGAAGGGAGCCTTTGGGTGCTACTGTAATAAGAATTCAACCCTAAATAGGAATATGCAGTTTCTTTTACTCTCCCCTCCTCTGTTCTTGCCTGTGGAGAACTGTTTTACTTGCAGCTCAGGCTGCTTATAAGATGAAGACTGATCAGGAAACATGCTAATTCAGCACATCCATTACGCACTGCAGCGCCATCCTCTCGTCAGAGTCTCCTGTCAGGGTGGCTTTGGTCAACAGTTTTAAGTCTACTGAATCTCCTGTCTCTGCCCCTCAATCAGCTTGGTATCCAAACACTGATAAAAAACAGAACTACAGTCACAACTGTAAATGTAGATACAGTAAAAATACATAATGCTGACATTCAATACAGAGATATAATCAAGGTCCAAGCTACATCAAAATTGATTCTTCAGTTACGTATTGGGAATACAATATGAACATTTTCAAAACTCAGTTCTGAAATTCTTTTGAATTGAGGAGGTGCAGAGTTATCTCCCTTAAGTGAGGTCAGCCAAGTCCCAGATACAGCTCCATCACTTCTCCTTGCTCTCAGCTGCTTTGAAGAGCAAATAGCGTGTTTGGAACAAACCAGGCTGCCGTCTGTAGGAGGTGTTTCCAGGCTCTTTTCCAGTAAGGATGGTGTTCCCTTCCACAGCATCTTATGTTAGCCTGGGAGATTCTGGTTAAAGAAATGTACTTTAAATGGGAGATAAGGAACAACGTTTGCCCTCATCTCCTCTACTGTTAACCTTTGTCATTCAAGGATTATCAGCTGCTGAACTCCACACGCTTTCCTTCTCCCCTTGATACTTTTAGGATTATGGGTTATAATTCATCTGAGTATGTTGCTTTGTCAATTTTTAATTATTCTAATTACCTAATTATCTTCTCTAATGAAATGATAAAGCCTTTAACAGTTCAGTTTTCTTTCTCCCTGGAGGAAATTGTCTCTCATCCTCTGGGATCTTACCTTCTTTTTTTAAATATGAAACAGAGAAATTATTTGGGGCTGGGTATCGATGCTAGTTTTACCTGTTTAAACACTCTTCTTATTCACTGTTTGATTTTTATAATTTTGGTTAATCTTTAGCCTTTCTTTACATATTTATGTTTTTGTTAGACTTACTTAACAATAAATGGCAGCAGGGAGATGTAGGTATCGTTTACCTTAGGCCAAAGAATAAGTGAACTTAGATTTCTACACTGCCAATAAATACTCCAGATTTGCAGCTGCTTTTTATTACAGATCTTACCTTTGTCTTTTAGCTGTGTTTCAAAAGAAGGAGTATTTTGAGGAAACAACTGTAGGTACCTGAGTATGCATTCAGCTGAAGATTTTACAGAACAGATTCTGTATGGACTGAGATAGCTGTCTGCAGTGACAGGGGAGGTATCAACTCTACAGTCAGTTCCTACTGGTTTGTTTCCCAGCTGACTGCCTCAGGGTGGCTGCTCACTGAACAGGCTACATGATATGTTTCCTGTCCAATACACTTCCTGGTTTGAATCCTCTTCAGAATTGCCAGAGTACCATGCACCCTTATTCCCTAATTAATTTTTTACATGTTCTTTCTCTTTGCCCCAGCTGATCTGATAGAAGAGGATCCATGTCATACTGCTGTGCTGCAAGGATGGTGCTATATCCAGCACAAGTTTCTTCCCAGTTTGCTTGCTGGAAAGTATGTCTTACACATGAAATCAGAGAAAGTACTTCACTTCCACATTAGCGAATCACCAAAGAGATAAGCACTTACTATCTTGGAGGAACTGGAAACAGTAAGGGGCATGGGTTGTGGTTCAGTTGCTCCCTTGCTTCAAAGTCTATCAGTAGGAAAAATCCCCCCAAAGCAATATTTGAAACAGAGTAAAAGTGTAATAGAATTCAGAGAGACACATCTGTGAGAAGGAGGATAGACAAGGGAAAGAAGGAAACAAGAAGACAAGGCACTTTGGCTGTGAGGGAGAATTAGCCTAGGAGAAGGATAGGAGAAAACCTCACTCTGCATGAGGCGTGTGGAGAGCATGAAAGAGTAAAGTTTTGCCTTTTAGCAAAGGAGGGTCAGGACGAGAGAAAGCATTAAAAAAAGCGTGAAGTGAGTTAAGAAGAAGGAAGCAGTGAGAGGAGATAGTAAAAGGGGAACTGAGAGAACTTTTAGGCAAACATACAGTAATAAATCCCTCACTATTTCCCTAGGAGGAATGATACAGGCACAACTCAAGCCTGTTATAGGGGCAACTCCATTCATGTCAGGTCCTTTCCATTATCCCACATTTGAATTTTGTACCTCTGCAGGCTTACAGTAGAAGACATCATATTCATACAGTATTCTCCCCCACTTCCATTCATGGGCCATAGGACTTCATGTAATTTTTCTAGTCTTAGAATCTAATTTATATAACCTTAGAATTTTTCTCCCTTGTGTAAGTTAAGTCCATCCTGCTTGTTTGCTACTACAAATTCTTTTCTTCTTTGAGGCAGTCAGGTTTCTAATCTCCCCTTATCAAAAGTATGCTGCCACTCTGCTTTGGAAGGTTTCTTGACATTATTTCCTCCCATGCAGGAATTACTTCCTCTTCTGAGCTGGTGAATGACCCCAAGGGGCAATGGGTCCAAGCTGTAACATAGGAGGTTCCATGAGAATGTAAGGAAAAACTTTTTCACAGTGAGGGTGACGGAGCACTTCAACAGGCTGCCCAAAGAGGTTGTGGAGTCTGCTTCTCTGGAGACATTCAAAACCAACCTAGACATATTCCTGTGTGATTTAATCTAGGTGATCCTGCTCAGGTTACGGGTTTGGACTGGATGATCTTTTGAGATCCCTTCCAACTCCTAACATTCTGTGATTCCGTGTTGAACTGGCACACTCAAACCTGAGCATCAGCCCTCTGGCATGCATAAACCTCTACCCCTTGGTTGAGAAGCCTCAGAGGATCTCATAAGTTTCCACTTCATCTATCCATCCTTTCTACAGGAGTAACTTTTCAGATGAAGTTCATGATGTCTAGGAACAATTCCTGGTAAAGTTGTCTTCCTTTGCTTTAAAAGCTGTATATAGTAGAATTTGGTTTACCTGTCCCTGAATTCAGCTGAATGGGAAAGAAGATAATTTTGGAGGGATTGCCACATAGCTGTTTTGAACATATTTATTTCTGTTTCCTGTAGTTACTGATCTGAATCTGTGATCTGGATCTTTACATTCTGAAGTAACATACTTCCTTTGAAATCTTTTGTTGTGAAATATACAGAACTAAGATTTCTACAATTTAAGGATCTGGCCTTACTTTTAATTTATCACTAAAAAAGCCCAGGAATTTTTAGAAATAAGACATAAACCTACCCCATCAAAATTTTAATTCTTTATTAAAAAAAAAAAAATAAAGTCACAGTAAATCATATGAAAAAACAATTTGATTTTGAAATTATTTTATAGATGCTTTCAGGTGTACAATAGTGACACTTCATTTAGACACAGCTCTCTCTGTTGGATTTCCAAAAACTATTTTTCTGAACATATTTTGCTCTCCCCTATGCCATGTATTACAAAAATGTGATGGAGAACTTTGGCCAGCATAAAAGAATGGCAACTGAGATGAATCTGAGTTTCAGATATTTCAGTTTTGATTGAAATTATATTTTCAGAAATCCAGTATCTTAGGTGCCTTCTCAATGAAAATTCAAAATTGCAGCAACAACTTTTTGGGTAAAAAAAAAAAATAAAAGAATAAGTCTTGTTTGAGAAGAAATCTAGTTTGTAACAGAAAAGAAATATTTTCAGCAAGTCTCACCAGAACTTCCTTTAGGCTCTGTTCTGTGTGAAAAATAGCCCAAATATGATACTTTCTCATGAAGATGGATAGGGTCCCAAATAGAAACCACAGTATTTTTATTATTGTTGTTATTATTATTATTATCATTATCATCATCATCGTTGTTGTTATTATTAACATACTTACTACCTTTACTACTACTACTATTACTACTACTACTACTACCACCTCTACTTCGGAATACAAAGAATGCTGAATATAGCTAATATCCACAAAAGGGCTGCTATACTGTTCCAATAGTCTGCATTGCCAAGGACATTCAAACCAGCAGATTATCCATAAATAAGTTAAAAATTGGGAATTTTGCAGATGGTCTTTCATTAATTCAAATAAATCCTTTTATTTAGGGGAAGCTATGCAGCTATTTACAGAATGATGGAAGCTTCTTGGAAATCAGATCAAAAAGTGCGAGGTGTGGGATCTGACTAAATGTGTAGATATGTTTTCCTGGAAGAAAATGTCTGTACAGTTGTATTTCCTTTGTCAGAATAAAAAAAGCATCACCCCTATTCTCATTTCTGTTCCAGCAGCAAGTATTTCTTGAACTGTCATGATTTTGTTTCTTCTTGAATGAACTTTCTTCAATCTAAGAAATGGAAATGGAAACTATACACACAGATTTCACTTTCAGTGTCAGTGATTTTGAGTTCAAATTCTACAGCAAAGCTCTGGGATATTCATTACCTAGTGCTGACGTTGTTATAGGTTGGGCAGCAACAGCATTTGAACTAAATCTAATTTATAAACTGTATGATATATGGGAAGTGACATTCCTGACACAGGCTTTTTTATGACCTCAATTGTAATTCTGTCCAACATATTGTCCTGCTATTCGCAAAGTTGTTTCATAGCTTCAAATTGTCTTACAAACGACTGTGTGAAAAGTGTGGCCATAAAGGCAAACGAATGGCATAGCATAGCATTTTCTTGTCATTATAGAAACAAACATGAGCTCAACACTCTCAGACTCCAACTGGAAGGCTAGTTTCTCATTTTCTCATTTGACTGCTCTGGATCTACAGCACCTATACTCAAAGAAGCAGAGTGAAGCTTCATGTGTACAATGAAGATGTATGAGGAGTGACTGAGGTTTGCTAAATGTTCATGTGAGGTGCTACTTTAGTGCATGTGGATCCATCAAGACAGCTGCATAAGTTGAAAGACATGACCCAGATACATATATATCCTTTTCCATAGACACAACTCTAAATTAGTTACCATGTCCAAAGATTAACTCAGATGCCCAAATTTAGGCAATGCACCCCTGAAATCTTGCCCCTCACTAACTGCATGGAGGGAGACAGGATATAATTCCTTGCAGTAAGAGTAACGCAACCAATAGTATTCCTGTTTGTTGCCTATGTTATTAAATTTTGTGACTTAATGAGAGTTCATTCAGCCTTGGTTAGGGTTTTTTTTTTTTCCAGAGTCTGAGGCAACAAAGTTAAATTTGAAATGAAGTTAAAGAGGAAGGATCAATTTAGAGAAAGTGGTGTCCAGAACAGATAAAGCATTTAATAGTCAAAAGTAGCATTTAAGCAAGTAAATGTATCCTTAAAAGGTAAATTCAAACAAAGAAAATAGAAGATTTTAAATTTGCAATTTAGGCTGGTTTTGTGGGTTTGGGGAGTCCTAGATACAGGTTTTGCCTTCAAGAACTGTGTCTGTATTTTAGTGTCATTGGATATATATAAACATGCCTAGGAAAAAAAAAGGAGAGGTTCTGGATTCCTTTCTTGGCATCAGGCAGCAAAACACATCATTATGATGTAAATTCAGCATTTGGACAGCAGGTTCATTTGAAAGTCCCAAACTCCTTACATAAAGGTAGTTCTCATATGTATTTATTCACAATTATTTTCAGAAGATAATATGTTTATTTTCATTCATATAAGTTTCAAAGGGGAAGAAATTGTGGGATTAAGATTATCCCATCAGGAAAAGCAATCATACATGTAATAGCCAGCCACGATTGACCACACAGCATGATGGCTCTGTAAAGAAAGAGAAAAAAAGAAAAGAATTTCAGCCAGTTGGGATGCTGTCCCAGATACTGATGAAAAGATAATAATTAATGATAGGATTTTTATTCATTTATTTATTTAGAGACAGATGTATTACTAATTTTAACCTCAAAAGGACATTTCAGCCTTGCAAATTGTACAGATTTTGGATGGTACATTTTAGATATCTCTGTAAGGATTGTGGACTTTGCTATTAGCATTTTAGTTCAAGGATCCTTTCAGTCTGAAGGAACTCCCTTCCCTTTTCCAGTTTCTACCAAGCTGAAAATATGAGATCCATGGATAATATTTTTATATCCCATAAGATTATTTACCTCAGTAACTATTCATCACTCAGAGAAAAATGTAAAATTTTGGCCAAGACAATTTCAGCAGCATCAGAGTTTCCCTCAAGCTTTTTCCAATCTGGGTTTGAAAAAGTGTTCGCATATGTCGTATCTAAAACATTCCTACAATCCCTTTCATGCTCTATATGACTGACCTTTTGTTGATGAAAATAGGATAGCGATGCATCTCATTGACAATATTTAGCCAGTATTTTAATTGCTTTTGTGACACTATTGACTTATTTTGTCTCTAACATTCACCAAAGAATGTTGAAGGCTGCCCCCTGAAGTCACTGATGGATGTGTTGATTGTCTTTGGATGGAGTCCTACAAGGAGTACTGCACTTTCCTGTTAGAAACATTTTGACACCCTGTTATCTTCCTGAGTTGATCAGACACCTGCTGCTATCCCACCTGCCTTCTTGGCAACCAGAAATGCCTGTCTGCCTCTCTTTACCAACCCCCTCCCCCCCTCACTGAGTAAGTATCAACAGGTGTTGATCAATTGTGGGGAAGGATGTTGTGCCAATGCTTCATCGCTGGCATGGAGGCAGGAGCTCCTGTAGAGGGAATAGCATGTGTTGGTTGAAGAAGTCTGCTCTGCACAAGTCGGTGCTGTCTGGCACCCATGCCTTACTAGAGGGGTCCAAGCAACTTTGGAGCAGGCAGGGTGCCATCCTGACAGATGGACAGAAGGGGTAGCCAAGACACCAGGTAGTTATGCAGCAAGTGTATTTGCTGAGGGTATGATTGTCAGCCAGTAACGTCTAAATGACTGTTTGTCTTGAATTTATACACATTTGTTTAAAGAAATGCATGACAACTAATCTAGAGCTGCATTATATTAACTTAAGAAAAAAGGAAAAAGAGATTCTGAAGCTGAGCAGAAATGTACTGTGTAGCCATAGCTGTATTCCACTGATGGGTATGTTCATGGGATTTTTCTTGTCATGACAATTTTCTCTACAGTCTGCTCTGTAGTAGGAACTGTCCCCTAATAATATCAACACTCTTCTTGCACTATAGGTGGCAGAAATATGCAAACTTCAAAATCCTTTAAGGGTCAACCCAATATCCTGTCTACCATCCAGATTCTTTTAATTTTAAATATCCTGTGTTTCCATGTAGTTAAGTGCACTTCTCAGGCAGAACCAAGAAGCATGGATATGAAGAAGGGTATAAAAATTCACTGACCATGTTAGCATATTCTAAAAAAAAGTTTTCTTCCCAAATTCTATGTGAAGGTTTGAATCAGTACTTCAGTTATTTGCATCAGTCTACCTCTTAAGCAGTCACCTCTGTTTTGAGAGCATACTGGGAGCAATCATGCCTGCTTGCAGCTAACTTCATTTTAAGCTACAAAATAGCAACATTAACACAAACATTTGAATTAAATGTTGGCATCTTGATGGAACAGATTGCCAAGCCTCTATGGATGAGGTCCAGCCTTGATACTGTATGCAATATCAGACTCATGTTACCCTCGCAGTAAGTCAGGTCACTTAAATACTTCTCCATGTGAAGCGCAGACAAAACCCTCTTTGCACCCTGTGTAGCTCTAAATGAACAAAATTGTCTTCCCATCTGATGGAGCTGTGTTACTAGCTGATTATCGAGGGCTGAAAGGCTATGCCACTATCACATTTTTATCTTTTTTTTTAATCCCAACATTGCTGGACATGAAATTTGTAATACTATTATGTCAATTAAGATGAGGCCTTAGGTGAAGCCTGTAAAGAACAAGGTAACTCCTTAGACAGTCTTTATGATGTATCAGTCTGTTTAAAAATGTTCTTCTTCACGGACAGAAGGAAGTGATGCCATTCACACCAACCCTACCAAGTCTTTACCACTTTTACTGCAGCTCATTGTTGTATTTCGTCTGACCAGAGAATCTGCCATATGATGAACAGTCAAAATGAAAGGAAGAAAAAGAAGATTGTGTTTCAGCAACTCCTCCTGAACTTGTAAACTCTTAAAAATGTGAAATTTGGCAGGGGTAGCTTGGACAAGATGTATTACCCTCTTCCAACACTATATGGTTTAATTATTTTACATCTTTTAGGAAGCATGTTGTGTATTTTACAGGAAGCACGGGAAAACAGTTTACTGGAGAGTAAAGGACAAATAGGTTATGCTGATTAACCTTTGACTAAGATTGATTCAGTTAAAGTGAGAAAGCAGCTCTGAGAATCTGCCTGATTTGGGATTTTTTTCTTTTTTCTGTTGCTTTATCTGGGTTTTGTATACATTCTGTATAAAAGCCTGAACCTGGCTTCCACACTGGGAAAACTACAGTGGCGTTTTGAGATGTTCCCTTAAAAAAGGGATTCACTTTGAAAATGCTTTTTAAGAAATTAGAGGTCAGGTTTCTCTCTATACCAAGTCTGACATACAGTGGCTAGTGGTGCAACACACTCATAAATCCACTTCAGCTAGTCAACTAGGATGTGTTTACTATAGGCAGTAGTAAATCACACCTTGGCAATTTTATTCTCAGCATAATTAAAGGTTTTGTCCTTTCTTTTAATAACTGTGTTGGTAATAAAGAATTTAAAATGGCCCAGAATATACATAGGAGCAGTAGATGCATGTATGCCTGGAGAAGAATTCTTCAGAGTTTGCAGTCCAGAAATCCAGACATGAAAATCCGTTAGCTGAACCATCCCAAGCATATTTTCAGGCTCCTTCAAAGTGCTCAGCAGAGGAAAACATGACCTTACAGAACACCATCGAAATCCGGTCTTTGGAAACTCTGGAGATACCCTCAGTGTTACAGAGATAAAGGCTATGTACTGTTTTGTTACTAGATTTATCACTGTGCATGATGGCCTCAATAAAGAACCACAATTAATTTACCACCTAATTTGTTATTTGTTATTTGATTGCATGCTATTACCATCAGAAGTATTTGCGATGGTAGTCAGTCAGGAATTAAATTTATACAAACTATATGGCCTACAGAAATTTCCTCATTGATGTACAGATCAGCAGCTAACAGAGACAACTCATTATGTTCAAAAGTTAAAGGAGGTAGCTACATTTAAAATTTTGCTTAACAGTGGGTTTGCCAAATCCAGCACCAGTCTTGTGCAGAAACATTTCCACACACTTTTACTGTGATAAGAAGTGATAGAATGCTCACCTCTTTGTAACTAAAAATGCAATGATTTTCATAAAGCCACCTATCTTAACATCTCCACATTGCCATATTTTCATAGTCTGGAATATTGCCTAGCTAGGGCTTCTTTCCAACTCCTTGACTTATTTCCTGTGCATAAAAAGGAACTGGGACAAAGCACCCTATTGATTATGAAGCTTGGAATAGAAAATACTATATCATATAAGGTTATGTTATAATACGGTACGGTCGGTAACAATTTCTTTGAGAACATTGCTTTAACTCAGCTGCAAGCTGTTTCATATAGCTCTGTTCAGAAGCATTTATCTTCTCTGGAATGAATCAGTTTCTAAATCATAGGTGACTCTGATTTCTGCTATTTGTATTTGTTGTAGCAGCAGTATTTTGAGGGGAGAAATCATTGCAAATTTGAAATAGTGCTTTGATAAACATCAAAATTCAAGAACTGGAGCCACAGAAGTGCATTTAAGAGCTAAATAGGAAAAAGTTGAAATTTTATCTGCAAATTGACTGCTAAGTGGAAATCAAAAAGGTCAGCTGCAATTCACCCTAGGGAATCAAGATTCACACACTAAGTGATGCTTCAGGTGCTGTGCTGGACAACGGAACACAATGATTTTAATTAAATCATGGGTCTTCCTGAGGGAATATTGCATTAAAATCCAAGTGAATCTGACACAATGGCAAGATCTACATTCTTGATTCTTAGTCAAATCATTACATTAGTCTGCCGATTAGATCAGGAGGGAGGCATCTGAAATTACAGCAGCAGTTTTACAGAGAAGATAATTATGGCAAGCTATGAATGACAGAAATTACTGCAGTGAGCTTTATTTTTTTTCTGCTCCCCTTCCCCCTCACCCTTTTATCCTTTTTTTTTCTGTCTTCATATATTTTTCTCTTTCTTGCGAGAGTCATAATGTTATATAGCATTTTGATTTATAATTTTTTTTGTTACTTTATTAAGCAAACTTCCAGTCATAATTTGCATGTGACTCTTCTTAAGCTACATTAATACTTCTATTTGTGCTTCTAGTCTCCAACTATCTGGATTCTTTCACTGTAGTAATATCTAGCTTAAAAGTAGTGGTCACTGAACCTACCTATGCAGGTATTTTGTTGGATGTGAGATCATATATACTGTTCAATACTGGTTTTTATGTAATTGCACTATGACTAGCAACATGGAGTTCTAATGTGATGATTACTTTTGGCTTGATAGAAGCATAATTGAAAATTTCATGTAAGGGATTCAGTTTTAAATATTTTCATTAATGCATATTAGAGTACCATATTTTTCCCAAAGTTTAAAATCTGTTTATAAATTGCAATAAGGTAATTCAGGTTGTTAATAGACACCTGCACTGTTTTTTTTTTTTATGTGGTCTCCACTACAAATACAAGTCTGACTTGCAAAATTATTTTCTTTTATATGTCTATCAACTAATATTGAATTAGAGTTGATTTGAGTTGGTGTGTATATAACAGCCTCACCTAATAACTTCATATGGATCGTTTCTACTGTGAGTTCAGACATACTCATTATGACTGTGCTCTCAGAGCTGTGGGAATAATAATATTTCTCTGCAGCCAGACTTAAATAAAAGAGTATGAATATCAGTTGAGTGTGAAGTGCAATTATTTTTAATAATTCTTAATAATATCATCAAGTGAGTTTTGGTCAACATGATTTAATTTTATTTTTTTTTTTTTAATATTCAAACCTACTTTAAACATGAAACAAAGTATTGCCTTAGAGATCTGTCCAATAGTTCAGAAGATAAAGATCCATCAGGGATATAGAATAGTCAAACTTGGTTCTTTTTTCTGTTGGGAAGGCTAAAGTCCATGGTTTCAAGGTTTTGCACATCATGACTGGAAGACTTGATGTACAGCATCCTTCTGACAATGTTTTGATTTTGTTTAAAGAGAAACCCTATGGAACTGACATGACAGTCAACAACAGAATAATTTTCATTTTCACTTCCTGATTCACTAATAGTGAACCAAGTATTTTTCACAGAGGAGGGAAGAAACTTGACTGTATTTTGTATCTTATTGATTAGGGTATCCTAATAGCTAATTAATAACAGGATTCAAACCAACTTCAAATAGAAAAGGAGTAGATTTGAACTGTGATTTCTTTAGATGAGTGCCTTTGTCAACAGAATGCTTTAAGGCAGAGGTTCCTTGGCTGTTCTTTTTGAAACTGCTTTGCTCTTTAGAAAAATCTTTAGACTTGTTTGCCTAGATATAGGTTGCATGAGAGGTTCAAATGACAAAAGCAAATGTTTCTTAATTACATGGTAGTAGACCTGTCAAATTCCTTGGCAAAGGAGAGGGGGAACACCAAGAAGAACCCAACACTTGCCTAGCACAAAAGAGGTCAGGAGTGCCTGACAAGTGAGCTCTGGCAGTTATTAAACAAACAAATTATATTTCACCCCTATCATGAAAATAACAGAGTTCAGGAGCATATTAAGGGATGATGTTTATATATTCAGTCTTTCATTCCTCTTTTTTATGCATTGTCTCAAACCACTGTTCAGACAGAAGACTGGCCAGATGGACCCTTGATCTGAAGTGTACATCAGCTTTTATGTTCTTGAGATTATACAAGGGAAAGAATTACATACATTAAATGGGCAAACACTAACATAAACAGTAGGGTACTTTTTTCACACACAAATATTTTGTAGCTCTGTGGGAAAGACATCTACTGAACGTGTAGGCAATAGAAATGGGATTTTCTGTGACCCTACTACAGAGGCATCATCACCAGTGTTATCACTGTAATCTCGCAACATTTGTTCCTACTGTACACTGCTTTCTGTAGAACTGCTTCCTGCTTGTGTTTCGTCTTTCCTAGCTTGTGTTCTTTTTCCTATTTTAATAGCTTACCTTAAACATTAGTGATAGTAGAACTCATCTTATTGCTGTGTCCACTCCAGGTAAAAAAGTTATGTACATTTATATTAAAGGTTAGATTTCTCTAAATGTATTTAAATTTGAAATTGAGGTAATTGAAATAATTTATCAAAACAGTTAATAATAATTTTATTTAGAAAGACCAGGTAGTGCAATGAGAACTGTAAAATCATCTAAGGGGAGCCATGAAGATAAAAATTGGGAAAGGGAAGATAGAATGTTAAAATCCATATAGGGAAAATGCAATTTTACACAAGACAAATAGAAGGAAAGAAAAATCTGAACACAGTAATGTCAAAGGAGACATTCAGGAGACAGTGAGCAGAAAATCAGAAATGATTTTGCAAGGCCACATTGTGTCAAAAAAAAATTGAATGCCATTTTGCTATCTGTATTCTGACATATCAAGCAGTGTGGATGGAAAATAAGAATCTTCCCAAAACAAGGAAGGCTGAGAGACCAGTGCTGAAGAGGAAAGTTGTTCTACTGCTAGTTTCTTTCTTGGACTCACTGTTAAATTGTCTTAGATGCTCTGATGATTTTAAATCACTGGCCATTGAAACTGCATGCTTTTCCCTATCTTTGCAAAAATAAATCTTCATTATCAGCCAGTTTTATGCACCAGATCTCAAGGAGAAATAATTCTATGGGGTCTTTGAGACAAACTTAATGGGAGAATAACTAAGGTGCCCTTGCTGAAAGGGGCACTAAGAACTAGAAAGCATAAAGTAGCTAGTGGCTACTTTTGATATAAGTGTACATATTATCTGGGTTTTTCCGTAGCCCGTTGAAGATAAGTGCAAACACTGGTTGAATCTGGTAATATATTTATTGCCTGATAATATAAGAAGAATGACATATATATATCTTGCAAACAGATCACCATAGTATTCAAAAATAGATTCTATTATCTATATTGATTTATGTAACTCCTTACTCTATTATTAGCTCTGACTGATATAACTCTTCATTACTTATGGATTTACATTTTATTCAGTGCTTCTCTGCCAGCAAGCCAGTGCCAAGAAGTAAAGAAAATGTCGCGGTGAAGTTGTTTGTTTTTAGTTTTTTTTTTTTCTCATTTTCCATATTTTGGAATACTTTCCGTCTGTTTCACAGTTCCACAAATAAAGCTCAATTATATAGTGTGAATGTCACTTGCACAGGAAAAGTGCCAGCACCAAAGACTTGAAGTGGTGATGAAGTAATAAAATAAGAACTACATGAACCACAGATAAGCAGCTGGATTTGAAACAACTCTTGCCCTGGATGGCCAGTGCAGGTCATTTTGGCTGTCTGTCCAGTTACAAAAATGAAACAGACAGAGAAATGAGAGCACATCATAAAGAACAAAAACTATTCAGTTTAGTCCATAAACACTTTGAAGACTAGCTGCAGATGTGGTAGAGCTATAAAGGGCTTTCAGGAACAGTGAAAATCTTGTAGGCTACATCTTACTGATCAAAAATTTTCAGAACCAGTCCTATTTACAGTAGTAAGCTCTCAATGTATATAATTAAAAATTGTAATGATATTCCAACCGTATCCTTTGATAGAATTTGGTCAGATCAGAAGCCCTGGAGCATGTGTCCAAATTATGCAAAGATACTGTGTTTACTCAGTCAGAACTTGCATTGTTTCTATATTGACCTTAGTCAGGTAAAATGGGTAGACTGTGATAAACCCCAACCCTAATGACATGGAAAACTAATCCTTTTAAATACTTTTTTTTTTTAAAGTGCTAATAGATTTTTCAGAAATAAAACCATGATTGCATAAACTACATTTAACATTTGTTAGTATTACTATTTTTGAAGAAATATGACTGAACCACTTACAATGCAACTTCTAAAAAAAGTGTTGTATAGGTAGATGATTTCAAGTATGCACCTAGGGGCAGGTTTCACACATACGTTTCCCATTGAAGTTAATAAAAGTCTTCATTGTGTACATCTAAAGGAAAATGTGCACTGGTTGCGATACTCATGGCATGTACTAATAAAGCTGTAATGAAAGGACAAAGGTAGTTTCTTTGTGGGTAAATATTTTTCTGCACTATAAGACTCTTCTCCAGCTTGTAATAATTGCTTCTGTCTAACATGCTAGTCCAGTAGTACAAAGAAATAACATGCTGACTTATAATAGAATCAGACTAAAAATAAAACACCAAAAAGGAAAAGAAGTTGCTTCAATCTTGAAACAGTATAACATAGTAGAATAATATGATTTTAAACATTTTTTTCAAATCCCGGAACAGTGTGTTCTTGATGTAAAATTTATTTTAACCACAATAAGTAGGTTGTAGGCTTTGCGTTGGAGATACCATATGGAAAGCACTAATTTAATGGAAAATGATAAGCTGTGAATTGGATTCATGATTCATGAGTCACAATGCACAATAACACATGCCAGTAATTTACTAAAATACAGTATGCATGTATGTATGTATATTCATTTACACCTGTGCATATATACCAATTCTTTGTTACCTAACTGTTGTTACTATTCTGACAGAAATATACTCTTCTGTGCCTTTGTGTGTGTAAGAAACAGCACTCTCACACATCATGACAACTGGCCAGGTATTGGTTTTGGGCTCACAAGGAATAGTTGTGAATTACAATATTTATAACAGAGAGTATGCATAATGTCTATCTACACTTGTTCATTGTGTAGATTATAAATACTTCCTAAGTGCAGCCATTGGGTCGTATTTTTAGGAAGAGGCTTACAAGCAGAGATGTCAGAAGGCGGATCTGAGATGAAAGAATTTTCTGCTGACATTTCTTGATAAACTGAAATAAACATGCCTCATTTAGAAAGCTAGAGCAAAGTATGCCAGTGCAGGCATTTGATTGTATTGATTAAAATTGATGCATGCTTTATGATGAAGTGTTACAGCCCTTCTCTACAAGTTAACGACAATATTGTGTTCAGCTTGTCCTGAGTGTATGATTTACTAGAATCAAAGTCCTTATTTTAGTCTTCTAGAAAATGAAGTATAGACATTATCAGGATAAGGAGGAGCTTTTTGTTTTCTAGGAAGAAGTAACTTATCTCTGAAGGGGTCTCTCTGTGACTGAGATACAAGTTATAATGATAGCTGATAATATTTCTGAGACATTGAGGCTCTTCAGTGAAGCTGCATGATGAATCACTAATAAAACCCAATTAGGTGCTTAGATGATTCCCCTTTAGTCATCACTTAAAGAATGGAAATCATGAGAGCTGAGAGCATCACAACTGGGTTTACTGCAATGGCAAGAGAAAATCTGGTGCTGGATCTGTGATGAAGTCAAGAAGGACGGTAACATAAGTGAGTGAATTTTAATAAAGGGTCTCTCTAATGAACCTATGCAGAGCTGAAATCAATGGGTGATAATACCTTTAGCTGCCTCACCTCCTGGCCAGACTCCAGTTATATACAGAACATGACATCATATAGTATGTTGATCAGTTTGTGTCGGCTGTCCTGGCTGTGTATCCTCCTGGCTTGTTGGGCACCTCTCACCTCATTGGCATGTCAGTTTGAAAAAGTGAAAAGTCCTTGAGTCCTTGGCAAAACCTAAAATATTAGCATTTTATCAACATTTTTTTCATCCAAAATCCAAAACACAGCACTTTAGCAGCTGCTAGGAAGAAAATTAACTCTGTCAAAACGAGGAGAGTACTCTGTTGATAGAACTGGTGTGGTCCATGCTCATGGTCTATGGGCTGAAGATGTCATTCTCACAGAGATTGCTGCACACTCATTTCTGAAGCCACTCTTATTTAATCACCTCTGCACCTTACTTAGTTTTGTCAAAGTTCATCCTTTATTAATTCTTACAATAATACTATTCTTATGGCATAAAGCAATCATAATAGTGAGGACATGCATTATTATATAGCAATTGATGTCATACGATTTTAATCATTAACTACTCCCACACAAAATAAAATCCCCTTGAGGTAAACATTAGACTGTGCCACCCTCCTGCATCACCCACCAAGTGCATTCACGTCCTTGAGCAAGCACAGTCCTAAGGATGGGTTTTCCTTTGCCTGAAGAAGGTCTAACCTGACTGTCTTCCCTAACATACTTATCATATACGCTATGGGAACTATCCCTTTCTACAGTACATAAAAGCAGGGCTTGACCAATTGGTAGATACCCTAATGCTGACTAAGCAGGTGGCCTTTGCTACATGTGTATCTCAATGTTTGAGGGTCCCACCACCCATTGCTCTCAGTGTAATCATTAACAGATCATTATATCATTCATTTTTCCTAGAGGTTGGTGCATGACAGGAGATGTGACACACCCACTCAATGCCATCCTCTTTGGCCCAGGTGTCTATGAGGTTGTTTTGGAAATGAGATCCACTGTCTGACTCAATTCTTTCTGGGGTGCCATGTCACCACAAAACTTGATTTTCAAGGCCCAGGATAGTTTTCTGGGTTCTGTCATGGGTCATGGGATATGTTTCCAGCCATCCAGTGGTTCCTTCTACCGTTCTCAGTACAGACAGTGCTTGCCTTGAAGGGTTTTTGGGACAGATATAAATAATCTGCCAGGCCTCCTCATATCACATTTCAGCCATCGTCCCCCATACCAGAGAGACTTTAACTGCTTGGTTTGTTTGATCAAAGCACATGATTCACATTCATGGATGACCTGTGCAAATATCATCCATGGTTACATCTACCTCTTGAACATGAGCCCATCTATATGTTGTATCTCCTCCTAGATGACCTGAGGTGTCATAGGCCCATCAAGCTATAAACAATTCACTTTTATGTTGTCAGTCCAAGTCCACCTGAGCCACTTCAATCTGAGAAGCCTGATGCACCTGCTGGTTGATCTGATGATCCTCAGTGACCTGACTCTTGGGTACGTGGGCATCTATGTGATATACTCTGACAACCAGCTTTTCTAGCTGGGCAACAATATCTTGCCTTAGTGGGGCAGCCCAGATGGGTTTGTCTTCATGTTGCCAGTTGCTCTGCTTCTGTCACTGTAACTACCCCAACAGGGCATTGGCCACTATCCAAGAGTCAGGATAGAGACAGAGCACTGGCCACTTTTCTTGTTCAGCAATGTCTAAAGCTAGTGTGGTGAGGGAGGGTGGTTCATCAATTGGTTTATCATTGGAGGTTTTGGCAGTTAGAAATTATGCTGAGATGACATCAAGGTACCTCTAAATGCACAGGCATGATTTTATGATAAAAGATGTATGAGAATCCATCTGCATACATACTAAGATGGGTACTGAGTACATAAAAAAAGCTGAGTCACATGTATTGGAAAACTACAACATCCAGAATTATCTTTCAATGTAGATAAACATGAAATGATATATACTGTGAAAAAAAAAAGGGCAGCCAACTTGTAAAATGGTGGTCTTTGAGCTGATGATTTCCATTCTGGAACAAAACCTTAGAATTACAACAGGTAGCTTAGCATGCAGTATTTGGATAGCAAGTTAAAAGCTTCAGTGAAGAACAGAGAACAAGGCAGAATAAGAAGTTCTCATCCTCCCGTAGGCATCTGCTTAGTTACTAATGGGAGTCAGGATGCTGAGCTAGATAGGCTCTTGGACTGACCCAGCATGGCTGTTCTTCTGTTTTCATATGCTTACAGCTGGGTGAGAAAATTGAGTCAATGGTCTGATGCCTACTGTTCTGCAGGGTTGTATTTTCCAATCAGATAAACACTAGCTTGATTTATTGCTACTTTGTTTTTCCCAAATCAATGCTGTATCACTTTTCCTTTTAATACCTTTGATTTTATCCATATACATATGGATTTGGCAAGAAAGGAATTGACTGTTTAGGGGATCATGGAGTTGTAGCTCCCCAGCCAGCTGGTGACCATAACAAACTGGCCTGGTATTTGCAACATCTGAAATAACTGCTGCAGAAGTACTGAGTTATAGGTGTTTATCCATGTGTGCATTAAGAGCTTGTAACTTTTCTTTCTAACAACCGTACTATTCTTCTGTAAGAAAATTATGAATGCTAATCCAATGTATTTATTGTAAAACCAAACACAACTCTTGATCATTTAATAGCCAACTTCCTTGAAACTCTGAATGTGACTTTACTGAGAAATACATTTTGATAACACAGGAGCACAGTGTCTAGACAGACTTTCTAATTTTCTTTTGCATAAATGAGTACAATATTTAGAAAAGTCTAGACTGAGAGGAAATACACTATGGCCTAAAACATTTAGAATAAATCTTTCTACCTAGCTCACAAAAGCTCAACTAATAAATATGAACCATTTCAACGACAATCAATATTACTGATGATTGGCTTAGTCTGGATTTATGTTTCAAGTGTAGTCACTTGTATGAACTCCTTAACATCTCAAAGGGGGTGAGTGCAGGGTAAGTGGAGGAATTAATAACATCTTACTTTTCCTCTACCTATTTTCATGGAACTCGTGGAACCTGTTACCCTACCACCTTCTTAAATTTATGCAGTAGGCCCAAAAGTTACAAGGAAGAGTGGATAGATTTTTGCAGCAGTGTATAAACTTCTTTTGTTGAGGAAACCAGGCTTAAAATCAGAGATTTCTGCATTCTGAGTGACCCTCTGATGAAGGCTTTATTTCTTAGAAATATGCAGGAATGATAGGAAAATCATAAGTACTTCTATTCATAATCTTTCATTTGCCCTTGTTAGATGGTATTTGGCTTCATGAGTAGTCCCTCAGAGAGCATGGTGGTATCAACCATTAGAGTAACACACTGAGAACTTGCCTTAACGAAAAGGAAAACATGACACTCTGAGATTGCCTAAATCATATTAATAAAAATGAAATTTCAGGGGTGAAACCCTTGAACTGCTGATGCAACTGGCAAAATTCCTGGAGATTTTTAACAGGGCCAGGATTTCTCCACAGTAGTGTTGGCTCTCATTGGTTTACAAATAAATCACAATACATTCTCATTCATGTTTGTGTTGGCTGCTTCTAAGTATTTATGAACAGATTAGGATAGACATTTCCTCTACTTGTTGCCTACAAAGCGCCTGTGGGTTTCTTATTTCAGTAATTCCCAGTCTGGTTTTTATTGTGTGTAACTGGACATCTTTTCTTCACTGGGTAGTTGTTTCTTTTTAGTGGGAGACAAATAATTGATGAATAGTAAATAATGCACTTCTGATAGGAATTTATAGCACTGTATTCATTAACAAGACTTAAATAATTAATCACCAGCAGAATTTGACAAGGGAGAAAATAAGATTCCATGAAAAGCAGCAATTTTAATTTGTGCTTTTATTCACAAGCCTTATTTATTCACAAAACTTGTTTTCTTTACCTGATTACTTCTGAAAATAAGTATGCAATACTTTCCCTCTGCTGCATTTTATTACATCTGTTGGCCTGTAGATTTCCATTTTACTGCTCAAATCTTGTATTTTTCTCATTTATGGGCTCACAGACATTTGCTGTTATTGCTTTATGTACTTGTAATGTCTATGGTCTCACATTATATATGATCTCAATTTATCATTATCATTTGCTGCTTTAAGTGTGATATATTATTGTAAATGTGGAAGATAAAGTCTCCACAGGAAAGCTGTATCTTATCTATAAATTGAACTTTTTTGTTGCTTATAAGTTTCAAATCAAGCATTTTGCATAATCCTGTATTTAATAAATGTCTGAAGGTAACATTTTAATTTTGCATGCCGCTGTCATTTTCTGACAGCCAGGTAGTGAGATAGATGAAGAAAAATAAGGTTTGATTTTCAGAGAATGGTAGATAAGTAAAAATAACATCTGACTGCCAGTGATATCTTTTCAGATAGTAATACACATTATCCCTTGGCTGGATTATTACGCTTAAGACACTAGCTTTGCTGAGTCCCTGGGGACACCCTCGAATGGTTCAAGACAGCGGTTTTGCCTCAGGTATCACACAGAGCACATGTCAGATATGTGTCTCCTCCTTCCTTGTGTCCCCACTGACAGCCGCGGTGCATTTTCATACCGTGAACTGGTTTACAGCCCTTTTCCAATCATGTCTGAAGGAACTACAGAGTTCAGACAGTGGGTGAGGAAGACAGGGGAAAACAATGCAAGCGGATCCTGCCACGACAGCAGGCAAAGCTGGGCATACATCTACCCTGCCACGTCACACCCTTGTACGCATCCTCTCTTTTCCCTTGACATCCACAGCCTCTGATGGAAAGCCTGGAACTCTGGACATGGAGAATATTAAGTAAAATATGCCTGGTGCTGAGTGGGGAGAAAAAGATGGCTTAATTAATTTAAAATGAAGTTGGAATTAATACATGTGTCAGCAAACTTGACTCTTAACTATTTTTTAAGCCAGTGAACTGCATGTGGTGATAAAAAACACAGTGCTTTTGTGGTTGCAGCACTGGGAGTTCAGATGCCTTCCATGGCTCCTCTGCTGACTGTAGTCAGTGAGCAGTAAGCAATTCTCTTGTCACTCCGTCTGTAAAATTAAGAGAACGGTATTACGCTGTCCCTGAGTGGGAAGGGGGGGCTACAATGGCAACGTTCCGGCTGTGAGCTCCTGGGAGGAAAGAGGTGGGGCTGGGGGACGGCCGCACTAGGCGGTGGCCCAGGACCCAGGGCCGGCCTGCAAGTGCAGCGCTGTCCCGCCGGTGGCCTCGCCTCTGGCAGCTGCCGACAGGTCGTGTCCGCCGTGAGGCTGCAGAGGAGTCTAAGAGCGAGCCTGGCCTAGGACGTTGTTGCAGTAAAAGCCTCAGCCCGAGGGCTCAACGGTGTCCCTGGCACCGTTATGGTTATGTCTCCATAACCTCTCCAGGTTAGTGGTTCCTCTTCTGCCTGCCTGCCTTGAATGGTTGCTCAGTGTGTTTACTTAGTCTTTATTTTATTCAGATATTATCTGTGAATGGGTCAGTGTTGGTACAACAGTCTCAAAAGGCTGGCTGCCCAATTACTTACTGCCTGTTACTTAACTTCTAGCCCATGTTTGTACCATGTGTGTGGTGAGGTGCAGGGGTGCTTATACATGGAGATGGTGGAACCCATCCCTAGCAGAGGTCTCCCCTTCAACCCCAGGAGGATATGGGTCCCCTGGGACCAGGATTACCACAGGCCTTAGAATCCCAGTATGGTTTGGGTGGGAAGGGACCTCAAAGATCATGTAGTTCCAACTCCCCTGCCATGGGCAGGGGCACCTCCACTAGACTAGGTCGACCAAAGCCCCATCTAACCTGGCCTTGAAGGTGAGGGGAGGCCACAGCTTCAGCCTGGCCAGGGTGGGGGCTGCCACAGCTTCTCTGGGCAACCTGTGCCAGGGCCTCACTACCCTCATAGAGATGAACTTTTTCCTAATGTCTAATCCAAATATACCATCTTTTAGTTTAAATCCATAACCCCTTGTCCTATTGCTATATACCCATGTAAACAGTCCCTCTCAAGCTTTCCTCTAGGCCCCCTTAGGTACTGGAAGGTTGCCCTGGAGCCTTCTTTGGGCTTTTCTGAACAAGCCCAATTCTCTCGGCCTGTCTTCATAGGAGAAGCCCTGGGAAGAGTAACCCCATGTCTCTTGCTACAGTGAGTGCTGGAGCAGGGTGTTGCCATTGTGTCTCTGTCTGCCAAGTCCACATTGTCTCTGACTTCTTGAAGGCTCCAAGTTAGATGGTTCTATGTCCATTAAACACATGCCTTACTGATATCAAATAGTGCAGGTATTTGAGTGTCATGTAGTGCTAAAGCCTTGCAAGGATTTATTACCTCTGCGCTGTTGCCTTTACCAGCTAAGCCTGTCATCTCATCAAAGAATTTTCTACAAGACCTGTTTGCTGGAAACTACAGCAGTTATGCATCTAGGCACTTTTGAAAACATGCCAGGTATCTATCTGAGTCTTTGTGCACCACATAACTATAAAATCTAGGTTTCAGTCTCCTATTATAGTAGAGTTTCAGATCTATGAGGAATATTTTTATCTTTTTATTGCTGATTATTAAGACCTGTAAGAATCCATTACTTGAAAAAAAAACCAAGATGGAGCTATTATTTAAGTGCATGATCTAATAGCTATTTATGGATAATCTGCTGGAAGAATATGTTAGACATTTACTGAATTCTATTTATACGATATAAAAGACCACTGAAGTAATTAATTAAAAAAATCCACCCTAAAACAAACAAAAAACCAACCCGCCACCCCAGCCTTCTGTCATCTTTAGCAAGTAGTTTGGAACTGCCTGAAATTGTTTTCATTGTGGATTGACACTGAACAAATCAGAAGGAAGCATTAATTTTATAATGAGTGTTTAAAAAGTAGCTAAGAGAAGTTATAGTACCTGAAGTTCGTGATGTAGATCAGACTGAATGAAACCATCATCTTCAAGATGTCTGACCACAGGAATAACTTCAACCTGGTATGTTGAATTATAGTTTATTAACACCTTAACTCATGTTTATCTTCGTATCACTCCTGAATTACTTTTTCCCATTCAGTGACTGATGTGTTACATACAATTCCCTGTGCTTGCAAAAAGTATTTTTCTTTCTTGCTATGCCAGACCAAAAATATTGCTGGCATCTAAGTTCAGAACTGCAAACTTGAGACCTATTGTACAGTCAGCACCTGGTCTTTGTGGTTTCTTAAAGCTACAGATCCCTCACTTTTCAGGTCTTTCAGAACTGCATACAGCCACAGAAGTGTCTGGTGGGTTCAGCAGTGTGGTAGGAAGACCATTTGAGAGCCAGAAAATACATGGGGGGAATCTATTTAAGAAGAATAAAAACTTACTGCACAGTAATAAGGCAGTGTTCAAAGATGGCTGCACTTGTAACTTATCTCCTTTCTTATAAAACAAAGCACTCCTGGCCCATTGTCTTCCGTGTAATATCTTTTAACAGAATCAGAGTATCTAAGATGCATTTTACTCCACAGCCTGAAGTGGTTCAAACTCAGATTTCTCAGCTTCTAGGACTTTTCTGTAGAGGGGAAAAAAAAAAAAAAAGACAGGAAGGAGCAGAATTATATAGCCTGATGGTTAGGACACTCACTGAATGCTAGGTCTCATCCTTCCTGCCATCATCCCTTCTGAAGCTTATATTAAACAGTCCTTGCATGAAATGCAGAAATAGACCTTGAAACAGGATTGGGACCAACAGCAACCTCACTTCCCCTCTGGCTGTGTCTGAAAAGAGATGAGTGAGCACTGTAGAAGAAAGGATCTCTTTGCCTCATCTGGCAGGCCTGCATGTGCATTTCCTATCAGGGAACAAAGTGCCTAAATGTTAAAACTCTTCTGTATGAACAGGAAAAGCAGTGTCCCATGCATTTCATGCATGTACATTCCTGTTTGGTTTTTGGGTTTTTTTTTTTTGTTAAGCAAATAGTGCACTTTTCCTGAGAATCAGTTCTTTTTCAGTCCCTAGGTCTTAAAAAAGGATGAAAAATGTTTCTTGTTGTTGAAGCCTCTTTCACTGAGAAGAATTCTTACTAGGCTTTATAAGTAAAAGGTTCCCTATTGTAGCACTAAATGTGCTTATTTTGTGTGTGGCTTTCCCCTGTAACAAATGCCCATCTACCCTGTAACAGCTCACAGTCCTTGCCAAGCATATCTATACACTTTATATCCAAATACCTCCTGGGGATTTCCATCATGCAAGACTTAGAGTATTTTCAACATAAATTTAACATAACCTAGAGCTCTACCTTTTTCTGTTGAGGTGCTGTACCATCTTATTTGGAAGAATGTGATTAATAATAGGATTTTCCAACTACTAAAATGAAGCGATTGTAAATCTGATTTTTTATTGCTACTTTCAGTTTTTGTTGCCTAAGATATCCTTTGGAAAACTGACATTTTTACCAAATAAAGTTTCTTCATTAATTTTTTTTTTACAGAGCTTCTAGGTGTGCTTAAACCATATGGGTACAGTGGATGAAAGATGTCAGGTTTGCAGCCAATTAGTTTTAATGCCTGCAAGTACAACTACTTTTTAATTTCCTTTATACATTTCAGACTCTGCAAATTCCCATAGGGAAGACAAATCTACTTTAATCAGTAGATACAAACAGCAAAAAAAATCATTACCACCTGCTGCTATTCCATCAGTTTCATTTCCTTCTTGAAGAAACTTGAGTGTCCAGCTGTGTAGATCTTAACCTTTGAGTTCAGTCCATATCTAAAGATTTCTTAACAGTTCTGATACCGCTTACATTCTAGTTTTCACATTTTTCTTGTTTCCATGTCTGTGCTCTGTAATAGCACAAAACACTCCTTTAGCCTGAGAATGCATTTTTAAACTTACATCTTTCTCATTGTGTACTGGGTTTGGACTCTCTTCTTCCTTTTGTTTGCTGGAGGCAACCTATCTTATTCAGTAAGCTTTTCCTAGAAATGACTTCTAGCTTACCTTGTGTTGCTCATTTCCATCCTTTAGCAACTCACCACCTATTAGTGGTGACTATGTTGCAGGAGAAAAGACTAAATACCCACATGAGATGTGGGAAAGAAGCATCCGATATGGCAATGTTAGGATTTGACATGAGTTGTTTTTCTATTTTCATTTAATACTTTGTTTTTCCACAGGGTCCATCATCATTTGTTTATCATTAGTTGGCTAATTTAGGGCTTAATTGTGCTTGAACAGAGATTTTGGACAGAGGAGAGCTCTGAATGTTATGATTAAGGGAGAATCAATAACATCCTGCATTTCTGTGGTGTATGCTCTCAAAGCTTCCTTGTTTTTAGAAAACATACTGACCTACTTGTGAAGTTCTCCTCAATTCTGCTGGAAGAGGTGGCGGCAACCATTGCTTCAGACCATTCCCACCCCATTAGTCTTCATTAGAAGGAGTGGAGCATATTGATAGTTATAATCGCTTCTGTGGCACAAGGGAGGTAGTTGTAAAAAGTAAGCACTTTTATAATGCTGATAGAGAGAGGAGAAAATAATTTCACTGTGTCCTCTGATAAAGCTCTCTTAAGCCAGAAAAAAGAAAATTACTGCTAGATTTTGAATGGACTCTAGAATCACAGGTGAGGAACAGTTAATGTGGCCAAAGGTTGGTGGAATAAGGATGCCTTTGAACCTGTACCACATAGTACATGTTGCTGTCTTTGTTTAGGTGCATGCATTTAGTATCTGGATGCTAGTGTGGTGAACATTTGTGATATATGCTATATATCCTGTGTAAAAAAACAAAAAATATGCAAATCCTCTTTGTTTCTTCTTTTTTAATACTATTCTCTGCAAAAGAAATTAGAAATTTCATAACCTACTCACCTCTTGGGTCTATGTAGAGGAAAAAATGATAGAAAGGGAGCAGTTGCTTTGATTAAAACAAGTATGGATAATGTCTTTTTCTCAGAAATGTATTTGTAATATATAATATATGCCATCTGATGGTGTTCTGATTTTGTTGAAATACATTTAAACTAAAAAATCACACACACACCCTGCATACACTTGATTAACAGTGGAACAAATGGTTTTGCTACACATGCATGGGTTACTGTGTAAAGGTTGGCCTTTTTATACAACTGCAGGGCAATAGTTCTCATTAGCTTTAGAGAGCAGAGCATCCCATTTTAAACATAATAAGCATCTCTTCCAGAGAGAAATGCCTGCTCCTGGAATAGAAATGAGTATCAGGATATTAGTGTATTGGCAAGCTAAATATCTAAAAGAAAAATCCATTCAGCTCAGAACAGCAAGCAAGATTTCTCTAAATTAGCAGGAAAGAAGAAATTATCTCATTTGGGTGGATCAGATATTGAAAGAGCTGAATGAATCCTATGGCTGAATGAATTTGTATTTTGCTTTACTTTTAAGATTGTCTTGGATCTTCACTGAGTGCCTTCAGATCTCTTCTTCTTGAGCACCCGAAAGATAATATACAGAATCCCTTTTTTTGTTAAGACATACTGTTTGGAAATAAATTAGAAAGGCCTGAAAGGAAGACTATATCTGTATGCTTAGTGCAACCGTTAATCGTGAGAGGGGGAAGATGAATGAACCAAAACTAAGATATATTTTTTGAAGATGTTAAATCAGTAGTGTGCAAAAGGGGCAATTAGTAGTATTTTCCTAAGAGCAATTTAGATTAAATTGCTGCTGTGTGCTATTTTTGTTGCATGCCTGAGCTGTCTCTAAAGCAGTTTTAAGAGAGCTTATATTCTGTTAGCCTGCATTTTTTGAAACCAAGGTATAAAAAGGAAAAAGACTGTAGCTTGTTGCAGGCATAACACTCTAAATATTCATGTGCTAATAATAGATTAAGTGGGCAGGAATTTCCTACCCACTGCAGTTTTTTGCTATTTAATTGTTTCCAGTGGTTGTTAATTTGTATTTTATGACATTTCATAATATATTCTACCAGTAAGAGGAAAATAGGATTTATTTTTTTTTTTTAGACAGAATTAGTGTTGGTTTATGTGGTAAACATCTCAGCAAAATTTTCCCTTTGTCTCCACATTCTAGGTCTCCTATCAGTTCGATACTATTCTGTTGAGCATTATCTTCATGAGTTTAAACTCCAGCTTTTCTTTTCCTACAGTGAAAGCTCTGTGCTCAGACAACCTGAGGTTCTTAAAAGGCTCATGCCTTTTGTTCTTCCCTGTGCCTGTTTACAGCAGGAGATAGTTGATTTGAATATATATGCCACCATATTCAGAACATTGTGTAACAGACATTAAGACTTAAAGTCATATCTAGTAGACAGGAGATAGTAATGGTCTTCTTTACTAATTAACTTCCACTAGTCCCTGTTGGTTTTTTACATTGTTACATCAGCAGTGCAGCTTATGCTGCTGAACACTTCCTGTTCACAAAGCCAGGAGACTGACTTTGATAGTCATCTTGTGGACCACTCCATTCTGATTCACCAAAAGGGGCGAGCAAGTTATTGAACCTCTGTGTTGCTAAATGTGTTGGAAAAGTAGTGGCTTCAGGTTGGACCCTGAAAAACAAAGACACTTAAATAAGACTATTAAAAAGAAAATCACAGGGCTAAGAGGTTACCTGGAAATCTATCAAACCTTGAGTGCTTTCAGTTTTTAAAGCAAAGACCACAGAAATCTGCCTTTAAAAAGATGTTTTAAGCTCTGACTTGGGAAGCACCAAAGCACACAAGATGTTATTTTAAGAGATTACTACTGGCACCACTGCCCACAGTAGCTCATTAAGAGTTTGGACATCTCTAATGCTGTGAATTGCATTTGTGACACTGGGTGCCCTGTGCAGATCTGCAGATCTGCTACTTGGACTGGATGTTCAAGTTTCTTTATGAGTTCAGTCATTGATTTCCTTTATGCCTTAAGGAAACATTTTGATTCCTTTAAAACATTTTTAAGCACAGGTTTGTTTCCTTTTCTTTATAAACTTCACAATGCAAGTAATGGTAGAGGAATTAGGCAACGTTAGTGATAAATAATGGTCTAAGTTTGGTATCTGAGAGCTCTGCAGTAAAGAAAACCTGCCCATATGCACTGGGGGCGGAGAGAGAAGGTTTTATAACAGATTTAAAATTAGAAAACAAAATGGCCTGATTAACAGCAGTAGGAAGAGTTCTGCAGAGGATGAGGGGAGAAATTAACAGATGACATTCAAAGGCAGCTGTGAAGTATGAGAAGCTGCAGCACGCGGAGGTAGTCAAATCTAGCAGTACAGCGAGTTCTGAATGATTTGTAATGCTGGAATAAATCAGGCAGTCTGGGTGGGGGGGATCTTTCAAGCAATGGATTATCTCTAAAAGTTGGATCACTTCTGCTTAGACAGATGGTAAACCAGTAGATTCCGTCCTAAGCTACAGCAATATATTAGTATTAGAAGCAGATATTACATAGGCAACGTGTACAAAGGTATATCAAGCAAACTAGCAATGATTTTAGCACGTGGTGGGCTTTTTGGAAACAGACTTA
>VXBZ01003012.1:892595-978675 GCA_013399135.1 Heliornis fulica
AGTAAAGATGATTTTCCTCGTGTTCAGACAGAACTTTCCATCTTCCCATTGTGCCCATTTGCCCCTTGACTTGTCACTGGGTACTGCTGAGAAGAGTCTGACCCCATCCACTTGACATCTGCCCTCTAGATATTTTTAAGCACTGATGAGATCCCCTCTCAGTCATCGGGCTCAACAGACACTGAGCCCTTCCTCAGACTCTCATCCTTTCTTCATATGAGAGATGCTCCAGTCTCCTATTCGTCCTTGTAGCCTCTGCTGGACTCTCACAAGTCATTCCCTGTCTTTCTTGAACTGTGGAGCCCAGAACTGGACACAGTTCTCCAGATGTGGACTCACCTAGGCAGAGTACCTTTTGGCCACAGTTGCCTTAATGCACCCCAGGATACCATTGGCCTTGTCCATGAGGGTACACTGCTGGCTCATGGAGAGCTGCTTTTCCACTAGGACTCCCAGGTCCTTCTCCACAGCACTGCTTCCTATCAAGGAAAGATGCTGTTGTTTGATTGCAGCTTCTGAATACAAGCATCATCTCTCTTCTAGATGGTGTAAAACCCTTGTAGGCCCCTTTCAACTGGAACTCTTCTCTTTTCAGCTCATCTTACACTATAAAACTCTTCAGCATCAGCAAAATGAATTTGTGGATGTGCTAGGGTGAAACCATGACAATGGAGAACTAGCTTAATAGCAAAATTTAAAATTAGAATTTTGTTAATTTCTTTTTCCTGGTTTTAATAAGACAGAAAAAAACATAAAGCATCATAGGATCTACACTCCATCACAGAAATGTCTCTAGTCAGTGATCGTAAATCTGTTGAGTCTCATCTCAACTTCCCATTTGCGGGCACTGACAGATACTCGGGTATTGCTAAGAGGGGGAGACACAACATCTAGGCCTTCTGGAAGTTTTGTGCCTTATCCATCCTCCTTTCTCTTTACAGAAATACTTTCTCTCCTTCCTAGAATCTGTGTTAGCTTTCCTGTCTATTTGCAGCAAAGACTGTCAAGCACTTGTGCAGCTGTTTGCTTCCACTGACTGAGTCTTGTCTTCTCTTTTCAGCTGAAGATTAGGATTGTTTGTGTTATGGTTTTCAGAAATGCACAAGTAATTTATAGTTAAGTACTGTATAGTTACTATCTTAAAATAATTATTTTAGTGTTGAGTGGCAAGGAGAAAGATGTTCTTAATCCTAATTACCACAATTCCCCTTCCTCACAAGCTAGATGAAGCATTTCTACTTTTGTGCTATATTGGTACAAGAGGAGGGACTAAAAAGCAATTGAGGAATTTTGTCATAGTTTGAATCACAGTAGCACAAAGCCATCACAATGAGTTTTTGATTGTCTCTTGTGTGCTCTTGTGTATAGGTTATGCAAGGAGGAATTATAACTGACATGGCAGTATGCATTTCCTGCTGTGTAGTGGCTCTGGCTATTCTGCTAAGTCTCTCATGAGAAGCAGTGCCTAGTTCTGGGGCCTCATTTGTTCCCCACGGTTTCAGATATGTGTTCTTGAAAAAGGAGAGGTTGGAGAAACATCAGGTTCCTTTTTAAACTGATTTCACAAAAGCTCAATTAAATGGTGATTTGATCTTACGCAGCTCAAATATTATTTGCGTGGCAGAATGAACAGTGGGACCTCAGGTTGTGTAGCACTTTCCTGCAGAGGTTTGGACATGTTTCCTAGGTACGTGTACTCTAAAAGATTTGGGCTTTCACTTCGTCCTTACAAAATATATAAGCATTTAACGGAGAACAGTAGCTCTACATGTCTATAAAGGTCTGCATTCAAGTGCTGAAATTGATATCTAACTCCTGTTGGATATAGGATGAATCACCTAACGGGAGTATAGGCTGTATACCACTTACAGAGATACAGATAGGTCTCATGCAGTGGTGGGTGTTTGTTTCAAGTGTTGGTTCAAGTCAAAGAATGATTTTTAGCACTGCTAAGAGGAACAGAGGCCTCTTGAAACTTAACCCTTCAGCTAGTTGCTTAGGAATTGAAAGTGGCCACTGTGTATCAGAATATTGGGAAGACCATTGTGAACTACTGTGTGTTCAGGACCTGCAGGAACACCTGTGGAGTCCACAGAAAGCAAGCTGATGATGTTTCCTATCTCTCTGTTTCAGCCTTTCTTAAATCGATTTTTCAGTTCCCATACAGCTCTTATGTTGATGTCATAAATGGAGTAGTTGCTATGACATAATTCTAGCTTATTTGAATTAGTGGTGGCAGTTAGATTACTATTATTGATAGTGCCTGCAGGCAGGGAACCATTCAGGTGTCTTAAACTTAGCAACCTCTTATGACATAATACTAATCTTTTAAATGTACTTGTTACAGTCAGGTTGCATCCCAAGGGTCCCTACTCCAGTGTCTGATGTGAGTATGAGTATAGGATGCAACTTATCTAAGAACTGCTAAACTTCACATTTCCTACATTTGATTAACAGTTACAGCAGCACGTACGGCAGAAACATTTTCCATTTGCTGTTGTTAAGTAGAAGATGACAAGTAATATGAGAATACCTCTTTAAAGGCTTTCATAGTGTAATTAAGAATGGATGAGTGATAAATGGATAAACCAGGAATCAAAACAGTAAAATGAAGGGTCTGAAGAAAGTGTAGCTCAAACTTCATGAACAGTGATCAGCTTACAGATGATTGTGACTGTCTTCTTACAGCTATCTCTCCACATTTTAGCCTTTAATGGCTACAGACTAACTCGAGAGAGGAGGTTGAATCCTAAATGTTTAGGATAACAATTCTAAATCGCTCGATAATTTTACATTTCAGGACTGGTGAATGGGAATAAAAAGGTTTAAAGTTATGCATGCACAGTGGGCAGAGGATAAGGAAGTTCAGCAAATTCTTGTTTACCGTTGGTATTCTGCGTGTCATGGGAGCAGTATGTCAGGACTGTTGGCATGTGTATGAAAGCTCATTCACCAAAGGACATGCTTTTGCTGTAATAACTAGCCAAAAATGCAGAGAGCAGCTTGGCAGAAGTCTTCAAATGGAAAGGAATTTCAACTTTTTTTTTTTTTTTTAAATAACATCACAAATTTCTTGGACTCTTTGGGATATAAAATATTTTAAAGCTTTAGTCCTAGAAATTATCTCCACAGAAAGTCAATCATTGGTTCTCAGTATCTGAAAACGCCACCACTTGCTGTGATGTAGGCTATAATTCAGTTTGCAGGTATGTAAAACTCCCCTGCTGATTTTGAACAGCAGGTTTGGAAGAATGTTTCTCTCGGAGTTTTTAGAGTGTGTGGATTACGGATAGCAACGTACTTAGCTAAAGTTATAAAGAAACCAGACACCAAACTGAAGTTTCTCTCTTTAAGAGCAACCAAAATGCTTTGTGACTGAGTTTGGAATGGGGGCTTAGGTGTATTCCATGCAAAATGTGACATTATGGTAAAGTAAGCCAGCTAATCTGTCGTCAAAATGAGCCTGTTCATACAACTAGGCTACTAGGACAGGAATCCAGCAGGTAGTACATATATAATACAATTTTCTAAGGAACATTGTAAAACTTCAAAGTCATGGTTAGGTCAAGTGAGATGTGTCATTTGTTTGCAGCTAGTGCTGTGAGGACAGTAGAAGGACATAGGACTAGCCAACCAAAAAACCAGCAGGTATCAAAGCTGACAAGTAAGTGACACAGTGGGCAACATCAGAGATGTTAGCCGTTCTAGTGACAGTGATCGTGAGGCACACCATTTAAAAGAACCATGAGAACACCCATAGGTGTTGCTTTTCAGTGCCTTTTGGGGATGCTGAGAATAGCCAGAACTAAAAAAAAATTACATACTGAGTAGTAATAGGTTGTTGACTTCACACATCTTTGCATATTTTCTCTTATTCAGTAGCAAGAAACTAAAATCAAGGAAATAAAATGTGTCCTACTGTGTTGTTCACCTGCTGCCTATTGGTGTTGCTCTCCTGCCGTCTTCTCCATCTGCTTTAAATTTATTTCTGAAATATGCCCTCCGTAAAAATAAGTTCTTATTAATTTCATAAAGAACAAATTAAGAAATAGCAAACACAGAGACATTTTGTTGAATTACAAGCAATTAGAACACAATGGGGAGAGGATCAGGGAAGAAAAACATTATACCAATTATTAATATTCTAAAAAAATATAAAGATATCTGTCAAATTCTGAGTCATATAAAATTTTTAATTTGTCTTTTCCTGGGAAAACTGCCATCCTAATTAATGAAAATTTTCATTAGTGATGGCTTTAGGATTTTACTTGCTGTAACTAAAATGCTGTCTAAGATAATAAATAATAGTTGAGAAATGTCATAGTACATTAGCTGTGAAATAATACACAAGAAAAAGTCTAATTCTGCAACACCCTCACTTTTATTCAGCCATTTTGCATTTTACATTTTGTTTACCTGGGAAAATGAAACCTATCCATATCTGCTAATCGAATCCTTCTCATCTTCAGTCCTTCATACGTTTTTACATTCCTGTAGCAAATGGGTATCTTTTGTTCCCATTTCAAGTTTATTAAAAGCCAGTATACATTTTTAATCAATTTTGTCACTTTTTTTTGGTAAGGAAACTCTTCTGCTTTCATTTCTTTCATTGACTGGATATCATGCATTTCCTCCCTATAGTTCTTCGTAATGATAGCTTATTTCCACAGAAACATAGTGCTTCTGTGGTCATGTAGGGTTTGGTGGTGCTATTTTTTTTTTAGAAAAGCAATCAGTTAAAACTACTGCAATGAGTGTATTTTTGTAGGGTGAGTTTTTTCTCGAAGTTAAAAGAGCCTATCAGAAAGTAAGAGCAAGAAGCTTTTTTCTTCAGTTTTGCTCCTGCTTTATGTGGAAATACAGTTCAGCCAAAGTGGAAGTGAATGCAAAGAGGATAGTTGTAATTGAAGGGTAGATTGTGAATACTATGAAATTATTTTTTTAAGAACTGCAACCCTTTCTATTGTAATATGTGGTAGTGGCAGCACATCTTTTAAATTAAGCATGATGAAATTTACACACTGTGTTAGCCTTGCATAAAGGTTAGGAAGGAAAAAAAATTCCATGCAAAATGTGTTCTTAATGTCATCTTCAAGTTTGCAGACTGAGACTTCAGGATCAGGATTTAGTCAAGTGATATGAAGTGCAGGAGACTTTTGATGAGTTCTGAATACTCCTACATGTTGTGTGACTGCTGTAAGGTCTTGTCATTAGCTAATAAGGCAACCTTCAGCAGATCACTTGACTTTGATCTTTGGTTTTGGAGTCTCTTTAAATATGATGGGCTATGCTTTCTCCATACTTTTCTTGCTATCTCCACACTTTTCTTGCAATCTCCACTTGCTCTTTTCTGAGTATTTTTACATAATCAGTCTGAAAACAAGTGCATAACTTATTTTATGTTTGTACATATTTAGGTATAAATTAGATTTCCCTGTTGTACTGGTGCAAGTAATGGTTTACTTTCTGTGCAAGTGTCTATCAATAGATTAACTTTTATAAAGGTCCGCTAGGCTTGTCGGGAAGAGTCTTCAACATTACAGGAAAAGACTGGTTTTTTCATTGCCTTTCCATTTCTGCAGAACTAAGGAAATACTCAAAACCCTAGAATGTCTTAAAATTCTAACAATCACTTTTATTCACAGTATGAATACATTTTGTGGGAGTTGCTTACGCTGTCCAGTAACAAAGGACACTGAAGAAATTACAAATGTAGAACTCCGATTTCTCTTCTGTTGTAAATGTAAATGACTAAGGAAAGCCTTTCAGTCATCTATACACCATACTACAGAATACTCTGTGTTTAAGTTCGGTCTGTGAAGGACTTGGGGTCTTCTAATAATCTGGATAGCACTGTTTTTGCATGTAATACAAGTACTTGAGTTGACCAAAAGAAGCCAACCAGTTTTTAGTAGTTAACAGAAATTCCTACAGGGCAAGATGTGAATTTGTAGATGCCTCAAGACTTTTGTCTGGCAGATAGGAAAAAAGCATCAAATTGGGCCCAGATTATAACCTTGAGCTCAGATGACCTGTCAATCCGATAAAATTTTCTGCTCTGAATGTGCTTCTGTAATGTAAATGTTGTGGTTTGCAATGCTACTTCTGCCTGCAAAGTCCATGCTCCAAGCTCAAAACAGTGATTTTATTACATGACTGCAAGGGAAAAAGCAGGTTACTTGAAATCTTTCTTTTCTGTTTTGTCTCATGCCATGTACTCTAGTAAAATACAATACAGCTTTCTGGTCATTTGCTACCTTGGTTCATAGGTAGAAAATTATGTGTCATGGAATAATCACATTGCTGTTGAATAAATATGCCATCATAGCAAAAAGTTTAGCATTCATATTTGAATCTCTGAATTAGAAGACTCTCGCTGTCAAAGCATTTCTTTAAGTACTTCCTTTCTGGACTAAACTCAGTGAGTAAAAGCCCTGGTCTGTTGCTGAGTGCCGTCAGGTTTACCTATCTACCACTCACACAGGCTGTGTTTTCTTGAGAAGAAATTCGCTTCATAGCTTGGGTAATCCAATTTTCCTCCAATGTATAATCCCTATTTTGTTTAGTTACTTGTATCTTCTACAAGTTACTATAAAATTGGTATCTAGTCAACTAAAATAAATAGAATAAGTTTAAACTGAGGAAAGCTTTCAGGTTTTCTGTGCAGCTTCTTCTATAATTCTGAATATTGAGTACATGCTATTCCACTGAAAGTGGAGGAATTTACATGGCTATGGCACCTTTCACAGAATTGTAGATTACTTAGGGTTGATCAAGGTCATGTGGGCTGAGGACCCACTACAAACATTGCCTAGAATCATCATTGCACAAGGTATTGTCCGTCTGAGTTTTGACTAGCTGCAAGGTCTGCAGATTCGAAGAAATCGGGGGACTTGCTTCAATGTTCAACAAATGTCTTGATAGAAAAAAATGTTTCCTAATACCTACCAAGAATTTTCCGTGTTTCTGTCTTGTTTTCTTTCATCCTGTCAGGCTTCTCCATAGAAGTCTGGCTCTGCTTCTGTAGACCCTCTCAATAGGTAGCTGAAGGCAGCAATAACATCTTTCTTTAGAATTTTCTTCTTAAAACTCAGAAGATGTAGTTCTCTTAGCCTCTCTGTGTACATCTTGTACTGGACACCCTGATCATCTTGGTGGCCCTCTGTGGAATTTTTCCTCTACGTTTAATTTTGTCTTGTACAGGGGAGCTCAAGTTTGTTCTCTCAACTGCAGAATAGAAGGGATTAATTGCTCTCCTCAGCTCTTAGCTGTGCTATTGCTAACACTGCCCAGGAGGTGGTTGGCCATGTCTACTGTAAGGTCACACCAGTGATTCATATTCCATGGAGTTAGTCTGTCCCCAGTGGAGGACTCTGCATTTCTCTGTGTTGAACTGTGCTATTATACTGCTTTGCAAAGCATATTTTCAAAAAAGGAACTTGTTTAAGAATATAATGGTTTAAATTTTTTTTTTTGTGTGTGAGTAGTGCCTTCGGTGTAATTCTATGTATATATATACACACCTATCTTTGCCATATGTGCTTCTGTTAGTCCCCGTAGTAAGTCTTCTAGAATGTCTTTATTTGTAAAAATTACATTTATAGAAGTGAGAAGTTTTAATAAAATATTTAATATTCAGTAGGTTTTTTAGGTCTAAATCTACTATTTCTCAGCACAGTATGATGTTGATTCAGCATTCAATCTATTAGAGAAAAGAAGTGATTCAAGATGGAATTTTATAGTTTCTAAAAAGAACAAAATGCTTGGGCTCTCTTTTTTCATTAAACAATCTAAGGACATGTGTAAATGGTGCACAGGATGAAATTCTGTCCTAGGAAATTGCCCTGTGCAAGTTCTAATTTAGTCCAATTTAAATGAAATAAACCAGTCATCAAATCAAATATTGATGCTTAAGTGTAGCATAAATGACACAGAATTTGCATAGATTGTTCAGTGAATTGGAAGTACATTCAGATGGAATTTGCCTCTCTTTGCTTGATGGCACTTCTGTAAGATGATGATGGGCACTGTGGTTCCATTTGTAATCACAGGTAAAAAAAGGCATTTCCAGACACATCCAAGAAAGGCCAGAGCAGTTGCTTTCTGGACGTTCCCATCTCGCTGTTGACTATAGGAAGCCTAAGGTTACCTGCCAGTTACCTGTTGAAGTTAAGTGCAGTCAGTCTCTCTCACAGTAATTTTTTTAAATGTCTGGTTGTAAATTTTAAACACTCACATATTGGAAGAACAGAAATTTTATAAATTTTGGCCAGATTACTCTTGCTTTGCACTTAAAATGATTAATATACTCAATTTTCAATGTTAGGGCACTGTTCTTAGAAATGCCCCACCATGAAGCTCTGCTTATTATGTAGTTAATGTTTCAAAAAATGAGATCAATGGTTTCTTAGTTTATAATGTCATCAGATGGTAGTGGTAATGCATTTGTTAAATAACTACTTCAAATTTTTTATAAGGTGGCAGCAACAGTATTTTAGAACAAAATATTTAGCATACTTCACTCAGGTTTATGTGTTTCTTGAAAAATTCTTTGTTATGTCAGTATTCTATAGAAATACATTTGTACCCAAGACTAACAACACATGCTAATCCTTTGTCTGCCTGATTTAGGAATATATCAATACATGTATTAAAGAAATTATTTTCTCATTTTTTAAATTATGTTACTCTTTCTCTTTTATCAAACAGAAGCGATCATACACCTGTTTATTTTCTGTTTATAGCCCTACAACACCTCTCAAAAAAATAAGGCAGTGCACTAAATAGGTTCAGTGAGATACTGTTGGAAGCGGGTGCTATTTTTGATTTTACATGATGACACCAAATGCAAGACAATTTTGTATTTCTCTGAATTAATTTCGTTTATTAAAAGATGCTCAATTTCAAACAATGTGCTTATCTATTTTTAGTGTGCCTAAGTCTTACTGCCAGATGTTGCACAGGTTTTAAAATATCTTGATTTACAGATTAAGACTATGTTTTGGCATAGCTGTTTTAAACACCTGACAGTTGCAACGGTGTGTAAACTACCACCTTTTCACTATACTATACAAAAAAATATTCATACATGCATGCTGCTGAAGACTTTGGGCAGGTATATCAGTGCTCTACACCAGAAAGTTATTAACAGAAATGCATTTGTGTAGCAATGATCTTAGAAAAATATTTTGGACATTTTACTGACCTATTAACTTTGGATTAACATGGATTGCTTGCACATTCTCTAAAATACAGATCTGCCTGTAGAGACATTCGTGTTTATATTCCCACACCCCAACGTGCAATAATGGAAGCAAAGCATGGTCTCTTCCAATAAAATCAGAATAGTAATTTCAGGTTTGTGTGATTTGCCATTGCCGATTACATGTCTAGAGCTCTGATACTGTTTTAAAGTGGCACAGGCTGTATGCCTAGGTATTTGGATGTTTGTGCTCCGTTGTCAAATAAACTCTCAAATCAGAAAAAAAAACCAACAAACAATCAGGATCTTGGGGTTTCTTTAGTGTTCTTTAGAGTCAGTGCAGAGAGAGCTTTTTGGCTACTTGATGACTCGCTTCACTTTTTTTGGATCACTCTATGACATTTCCAGATCTTTCCCTGTGCATTTGAAAACTGAGGTGGGTGCTGAGCTTGACTGGAGGACTGGAGTCCGTGTAGGTGAGAGAGGGAAAGGAGCTGGTGCTGTAGACTGTGGAGAGGCTGGTACTAGTACGTATCACCACTAGGTGTGTTTTAGGTGGACTTGCATGTGTGCACTGAATTGGGGTTAGTCAAAAAACGAGGGAAAAAACCTGAAAAACTTTGAGACTGTCACAAAGTTCCACGTGGAACTGTGAAATTGCTAAACTCCTTTCTAGTAGGAACAATAATAATATTTAGTATGAAAAGAATTAAGAATAAAGGTATAGGTAGGAACCAGCTTGCTGGATCACTTTAGAATCTCAGCTCTAGAGTGATGCTTCTGATGTCACACCAGACAGTTGAAAAAGCATCAGGTGTTTAAGAGCTTTACTGTAGACATTTGCTTCTTATGGTCCATTTCTTAATTTTGAAGTCTTGGGTCATGGAGAGATGAGTCTGAAGTCTTTTCTTGATTCCAAATTTCTTACACAGAATCACTGAAGAAATTGTACCTAAGATGCTTTGTGCCTACCATACTGTTGAATTTAGTTATCTGTCTGTGCTGCACTCAGTTATTAGCTTGACCAATGTACAGGCTTTAGTGTGGACCATATGAGTGATTAAGATTTCTCCTGTGGATGCTGTCACTGGTTCTTTAGTAACCCTGCAGAGCAGATCAAATTCATTTTTAAATACTAGTGTAATTATCCCTACAGTGAATTGCGTGGTATTTAGTTTGACAACTTTGAAAGCCTAAGATCTAAGTCTGCTTTGCTGTGATTTGAAACCTGTGTTTCTAGGGAGTTATTTCAAACCAGATGGTTAACCACTAAATTGCTTTTCTATCTCAATTTCATATCCCTAATGACTGTATGGAGACAAATGGCAATTCTTGTTGTACAGCAGGTAGATACTATAGGATAATGCTATCTCACCACTGATAGCAAAAACAAGATAAATATCTCAATTTTAGTGTATGAATGGTCTAGGTCCTCATTTAGTTTTTGCACAATGTGGAATTCTGAACCTCTACACATAGAGCATGACATAAAATGTTCAGTAATATGAAACAAGACTCACCCAGTTAAAATAGGGAAGTATATAAGTATTCTGTAAAGTGGTATTGGTAATTTGTTTGGCAGTTGAGTAAGTAATCCATGACATCAAGGGTGCAAATGTCGCAGCATTTGTTAACATCAACATTGTGAACACCAAGATAGATCTGTGCTAGCAAAGCAAAGATAAGCAGCATGACCAAAGGGAGTCTTAGGTCTCATTCAGAGTTTTAAGTGTTGGGAAGTATTTTGGGGTGATTAGGCTCTGACATTGGAATCAACCAGTAGAGACACAGTGGTGTTTTGTTTTTTTCCTTTAAAATACAGTATAGAGAAATGGCAGCAGTTTTCCTCAAGGCTTACGTTCTTCTAATCCATCCTTAAGAGGAAATCAATGCAGATTCTCTCAAAGGCTTTCAAGGCTGTCTCCCATGTCAGGTGGAAAGGAACAAGAAACAACTTGTTTCAAGAAACTAGGGATGTCAAGAAACTTCAGTAGGCTGTGGACCCGTCTTCTTTCTGACTAGGCTTACTGCTGTCAAACTAGTAAAAAAAAATAAATCCTTTCTCAGAGGTACTTACCTCATTATTATGATTCACCTTCAGCAACCCATTGCCTTCCTACCTGATCTTCAGTCAGCAAGCTAGATAAATGAATAACTGAAACAATTCCCTCCTGTGTCACTTCATTTTTAAAACACTGAATGGTATGAATTTTATGTTATAGCCACAAAGCAGCTTCTTTATTCCTGTACAGCAAAGAAAGCTCAAAGGTCTCTGAGTTCTTAATAATAAAGTCCTAAAAATAGGAACCACAGTTGTTTTAAAATATGAAAAGTAAATAACAGAATTTATAGCAATTGAGTAATCATTTGCAACTCTGAATTAATTTTATAACAGAAAATTCCTGACCTAATAATGAATAATATTTCCATTTGCCCCTTAATCTCTTTGAGTCAAATTAATTCTGAGATGTAGTGTTTAATTTTTAAACTTTTTTTATCTAGTCTGAGTCCCAGAAACATAAACATCTTATATGGTGATGCTCCAGGAAAAACCTAGACATGCAATCTAACTGAAGGTAATTCTGCATATATATAGGCTGTGGTTTTCCTGTTCTGCATAAAAGCTCTGGTTGTCTTTCCAGTGTCCTTCTAAAAGAGGAAAGTGGAAAGACAAGATAAGAAAGGAGAGGTGTAGAAGGGGAAATGAACTTGAAGTACACAATAGCTAATAAGAGCTATTCTGCAATGTTATGTCTCCTGTAAATTTTTATGTGAAATCTCAGAGGGCCTTGAAAAGGAAAGGCTTTTATTGTTAAGGAGTTAATATACTATTCAGGAGACATGCCTGTCTTGCTTTCTATCTGAAAAAAAATCTCGTTTGCACATTTCGCTGCTTTTTGGACGACCAGCTTTTATCTAAGTATGTGGTGCTGTGAATTTCAGTAGAATGGTCATTTTTTGCAAAGAACTGAAGTCAGTTTGAGGTCTAGTTCTGAGAATGAGCAAGACTAAAGCACCAAAGCAAAATATGGTACCTCATACTTTGATTTATCAGATGGCTTAGTCTAGGAGGTCTTGACCTCACTGGGTAACATTCATAAATGACTTTTCAACAATAAACCATACTATATATACATGAAGGACTCAACCCTGCCTCTGGCAGCAAAATTAGGTAGTAATGTTTTTCGTGGCTGGTAAAACAAAGCAAAAGTATGGAAAAAATTATTTTGCCCCTGAGAGTTATGATATTTTAACCTCTTAACTTTCTGAAAAGTATTTGAAAACATGTTCAGATGTGTAATTGCTTTGTGTTTTCTTCAGGATGGGCTTTTAATTTAAAAATATACATAAGGTGAAGCAACTTGGAAGGGGATAATTTTGTATCCAAATGTGTTTTTCTAAGCGTATCTTAAATTTTATCTTATTCACAGTTGGAAAAATTTTCTCTGTTTCTGGAGAACACTGCTTGTATGCCTTCCTAAGGCTATGGGAGTGTACCAGGGAGCAGTGGGTTCACAGGGCAGTTTCTCAGAATATGTGAACAGTTTTGTTTTTGGAAAAGGATTGAAAATCTATGAGAGATGGGGTAGTGTTTCAAAATTTTGACTCTGAAGGAGGGTCTACGTAATGGAGTGAATTCATGCTCTTCATGATACTTTGCCTTATGAAAGAGATGCTTCTTGGAATGCTTACTGTGGTACCAAATAAGTATCAGAAGGTAAACAAGTTGTGGTAACAGAATTAAAATATTCGTTCTCCATGTCTTCAAAGTAATCTTGAATTTCACATTAGAATTAGCTTGTGTACAACTACAAGTTGTGTACTAGGATGCTAACATTGCTTCGCTACACTAAACAATTGTCATGAGAAACACTTATTGACATGAAAGCTCTCTTAGTTCTCTGCAGCAGCAGAAAAACATTCACAAATTTAAAATCTTTAAAAAATAACTGTGCTTCATTAGAGTGAGCCTTGTAACCAGCATTAAGACTGAAGCATTACAGCTAGATCCTGCCTATAGTGATTTTAAAAAATAATTTCATTATCTGCTATTTTATGATCTTTCAGTTTTGCTGTGTGTGACGGCATAACAATGCCTTGTGTAGTGATTCCTCAGGTGGCTCCTGATCTGACTGCTGTCTTGTGTGATGTTCTTTTTGAGGCCTCATATTTGCATTTGTGATAATAGGTGCTTCTGTTGATTTGTAATCTGTCCTGAAAAAATGCATCAGTTAATTTTAATTTTGTTGTAGACAGGAGTCTACTTACAGTGGAAAATAGATCTTACTAATCCTAATTGATTATCTAATCAAAGGAGTATGTCACCCATTCAGATTTCTTGTTTAGGAAGTAGGTCAGAGATATTCAAATTTAGGTCCCTGAAATTTGTTTTGCCAGTGAATTGCCTGGTTTCAAGAACTGGGATTACCTACTTTTTATTCTTAGTCTCACAAAAAAATCAGTGCTTCCTCATAGGTTTAGGTAACTGACTTTTGATCATGTACTTTGAAAATACTGCAGTTGCCTAGAATACGGATGTGTAATGTGTCTGCAAGATGCATTGATAGACACTGTTATAACTCCATGTGCTGTAGTAAAAGCCCTTGAAGAGAATGATGCTGAAAGCAAATATTTTCACAATCTGCATAAAAGAATGTTTTTGATAATTTTAATAAAATCTAATACAGCTGAGCTGTGGGCTTTTTTTATTACCTACTTACTTAATTCTCCATGTGTGATTGGCTCCTTTTTCAGGTTGAAAGGGAAGATTTACCAGACTAAGTGCAAACTTTAGTTTCTGAATATTAGGCTCCCTTTAAAAGCAGTACAGAGAGTAGGTGCTACTTGAATAGATTTCATTTTTATGTACAAAACAGCTTGGTTGCATTGTTTGTGTTTCTCTCCCTTGACATGAAAAAAAAACAAAAATAAAAAGGTATTTTAGGATAACTAGCTCATATGTGGGGATTGGTACTGGAGATGTCTCCATGTAGGCCAGCTGAATTGCCCAAAGTATCAACATTTTGTCATGGACTGCCCTTGCAAAGAATGCCTATATCAGACGATGTTGTGAACTGTACTGGTGAGTTCTTCAAGTGAACGTTCACAATGTCTGTGACTGGAATCAGCCTCTGTCTGATCTGCCCGCGGCTGGATTTTTACAGCCACAGGAGGAGGTGTAGAAATCTCCCGTGGGTTTTGTAATGGTGTAATACTCTTTTGTGTATGCAGTCTTTCTTGAACAAATCCAGAGAATTTAGCACCAGGTTTTTGTTTGCTTGTTTTAGGGAGCAACAATTACTTTGAACACGAGGAGATATTCTGAAAGTGTACGTATTCGAACAAAAGTTTTAATGCCTGCTTTGACAAAAAAATGTGAATAGATTCTGTACGGTATGTTTCTTTTTATTGTCCCTTTCTGCAACTATGAAAAACAGATTTGTTATAAAAGTTGCAGAGTGAATTTCATCTCTTTATGGACTGGGATAGAATGGAAAGAGGAATGCTTCTGTGCTAAGATGGCATTGGTTAATCTTGTATGAGCAATAGCCACAAAATATTAGTTGCCTGAATTTCAAGAGAACATGATGTCATTGATCAGTTCATTATTCTTGGACAGCTGATTGGGAATCTGGTGAAGAGATGTCATCTTATTATTTTTTTTGTCAGCAAGCAAGGCAAAAAATTAACCATCTTAAAGACTTTGACCAGTTGCTTCCAATAATTCATATTCATGAACAAAGTATGCTGTCCTACTGGTAATGTAACTGTAAATACATTGAAAGCACCTAATACCTTCAGTAGTACTGATTTTACTGTTAAAAAATGCAATTTTATACATAGCTTAATGTTAACTAATTAGTATTTTAACATTTACTTTTTGCAAAAATCAATAGATTTAATGTATCTAATTGTTTACTCAAAGCTATCATTTTGACTGAAATTGGAATCTCTTTAGACATTGGAAAGAAAACCCACTCCTACCTAGTTTTCTAATTCAAAAATCTGAGTAGTTTCTGTAAAATGTAATTACTGTCTCTTTTGTTTTCATGGACAGCATCTTTAAAAGAACAAGCAAACAAGTCTTTTCTTTTTCTACAGAATTTAATTTCTAATGCAATTAGAAAATTAGAAAATTATATGTTATTATCACTGTAATTTTCACATTGGTTCTGTAGAATAGAAGTTATGTAACTCTGTGTCCAAAGACAGGGAAAGATTATGAAAATACCCATGTTCATCAAAGGATAAAATCTTAATGCATATTTTTGGATATCACTTTCTTACTGTTTGTTGGAAAGGTTCTCAACTAGTCTCTGAAAGCTATGTTAGAGTTGGGTTGCAACTGATTCAATGTCTGTGTTGCATGTTTCTAGTGGAAATTAGTAAAGAAAAGTGCCACTATTCTAAGTGCTATACAAATACAAAGACTTAGTGAAGATTTGTATGTTTTTTTGCTTTTCAATTTATGGATATTATCCCTCTAACTTCATTTAGGGTCTTCAGGACGTACTTATGTGTCACAATTGGTCATAATGGTCATATCACAGATATGACATACCGTTGGTATTCTAAATAGTTCACAATATTGGTGGTTTTTAGAAGCCTCTTGTTTTCCAATAAGACATTATTACCTAATATCTTCCACTTACATTTAATAGAAAATTTCATTCTTCATGGTTTTAGCGAAAAGCCTGGAAGATGATCTTTGGAAACTTAAATGAGTCTATTCAAAAAACCTGCTGTTACTGTAAATCCTGAGATTACTTCAAGCCAATTGTATGCTTTGAGAAGCTTTAAGTCATGAGTCTTGAATGACAAAGGGTGTAAATATTGAAATTAAGGGATTGATCTGGTGAATGAAAATAAGAATCCACATGCATGCTCCAGTGCTATGGAAGTTGTGTGATCTTTGCTTCTCTAGGGGTAAGATTTGCCTTGATATATTCGAAGTAACAGAATCAGACCTTTAACTGATAAGAGAGCATTTCTAGTGGTGAGTAGTGGAGAGATTTTTTTATAACCTAAGTGCTCATCAAGGTGATGCTTTCCTTTCTTGTTTACTATATTTTGGACTGAGGACTGTGCTGTTGACCTGTTTGCTGATGTTGATAATAGGTGTATATATACGTTAGCCTTCATAACAGTAGTAACCCTATCAGTTTTATTTGTGAAGGTTCTAAGTGGCATTTTGTGTTTGTAATTCAGGCCTCAAAAGGGTTGCCTATAATTTAAAAGCAATATTCAGGCTCTTAGGAGCTCTTTTCTTTCATCTACATTTAAATACCCCAATGGAGAGAAAGCATTTAAAAATGTGCATTATTCATCTGGCAATTATTGAAGTGTCATGTTAATAAATATTAACTAACAATGCAAGAAGATTTTTTGTTAGTATTTTTTAGGTGTTCTGACTAAATTCTGAGTGTAATTTTTCATATGATTATATACTGGAAACCCGTAATAGCTATAGAAACTGTCATGCTACCATAAAGATATTGCTGATATTGTATTTCACCTGTAGAGTACATTAAGCATGGTTATTTATGCAGACTTTAATAGCAAAGTTACAGTATAGAAAAAAATACTTATTTTTGCTACAGATTGGATAATTTGGAAATTAAAAGAAGATTTTTATAAAGCTTCACTGTTCAGAGAATGCCATTCTTCTTCTGGTCTTCTGTTGTGAGATACTTTGTAATATCAGGTAAAATTTTGATCCTGCACTTGTAGCCGATACTCTTGATGTAATCTCTGCTACTTAGTTATTGGTAAGGAAAGATCCCTAGTAAACTTTTTTCCTACTCCATTTCTTCTGAAGGTAGAAAATTATGTTGTAACACTACCTCATAGATCGAAGCTCTGCAATTACAGTAATTGAAATACATCTTTATGAAATTAATCTCAGTTCTGCAAGCTGGGACCAATTATTTAAGCTCACAAACTGAGGAGAGAGGGAAAAAATGCACCGTCATGATGAGAAAGGCATTCAAATTTGGGTTCCTGTTCACAGGTAACTGGACTGAGGCTTACTACACATGAGCCATTAAATTGTAATGAAATCTTCTCATGTCTGTATCAGTAGACAAGCAGTTGTCTGCTGAGGACTGATGTTTTTCTGCCTTCCATTCTTTTCCCCAGTACCAAATCAAAACAAGTAAAACAGCCAGATGTATTTTTGCTTCTTTTCTGTATATGTCATTGATCAGGTACTCACAGTACTGAGGAGAGGAACTGTGTTTCTTACTACTTTTGGAGGTGAGGTATTTCTTCCTTGATGCACTTTGATGGGATTCTTAGCAGTTATGAGTTTGGGCAAGCTGCTTAGCATCCACCTATGTTCAGTTCAATCAATTTAAAAGATTAGTAATGTTTCTTCACCACGAGGCACTTCTAAAAACAGGAGGAAAAGCTCAGCATATAAAAAACATTCCATGATTCTGACAGCGGAGGGGGAGTCTCCAGCAGGAAAGAGTCAGGACTGATTTTGGACTTATAAAGGTGGAGCTCTTCTGTGTTGATCACACCATGCCCATTAGAAATACAATAGGATTAATGTGTTGTATCTGATACAGATCTCACAGAATGGTACGTGAAATCTCACTTACTCATCTGCTGCATTGCATTGTGGAAATCTAAGATATTAAAGCATCAGGAATCTTTTAGTGCTACAGCAGGCTGTTGATGAGAGATTTGGTTGCTGATTCACAAGCTTCTCTAAGCTCATTTGGAAAATCTGGCAAGTGCACTTCCATGTGCCTATTCAGATACAATCTGCCAATATTTATAATTAGAGAATCAGCTGAGGGCAAGAAAGGAAATGTCAAAATATAAATCTACAGTAATCTACTGGGAAGTTTGAGACCTCTTCTTATCCTCTAATAGAAAAATGAAGCAGATAAAAATAACAAAGAGGCTAGATGAAATGCCAAGATGTTTTGGAAAGAGTAGGATTAAAAATGTTGTCACCTTCATCAAGTTTCAGTGAATCAGTTATATGTAATTTCTCATATAGAGCTTCAATAGAGGAAGAAACCACCAAGAAACAAATGTTTCTCCTAAGCTTTTTTCAGTGTCTTCTATAAGGTGGGCAAGAATTTTCCATGTGGTTTAGCACTGTTCTTCCTGCTGTAAAAGGTATCAAATATAGCAACTTCTTGTAGGTATTATCTGTGATTGTGAATTGCTATATTGCAAAAAAAGCTATATCCAACTGTAACGAACTGCCACTGCTCAGAAAATGGGAAGTTTGTTTCTGATAACACTGGTACTTTGTGGCCAATGTAGATGCTTATTGTGAAATTTGGTCTCTGACCACACTACATCCAGCACTCCTGACTTGACTCACAGGAGAGTTGAATGTCAGAGCTAAGTTGAAACCAAGATCTTAGATGTGTCTAAAAATGCAGACAGAGAGACAGAGTCAGCGTGGCAGAAAATCCTGTGAGGAAGGGATTTGGCTCAAGCTGACGATGTCTAAGTATTAAGACAGTTAAATTAGAACTTTTAAATTACCTAAGTACTGATGTGTCCCTGCAGCGACAGCTCTGAGTCATGTGTGCTGTGAGAGGAAGGTGGGAGGATGGCACTCGCGTGATGCAGTGTGGCACAGCTCAGGGTTAACAAACACTTCCAAGTCCTCTAGCTTGCTGAAAGCAATCTTCTCAAGTGAAAATTAAAAAAAATAAAAATCTGTCTATTCCCAAGCTGTGGTAGTCTCTGGTTCAGTGCTGAATAAGGCCAACCCGTCCTTGCCAGACCCAGGAGAACCTTGTATGGAGCTTTAACTCTGCCTGCAGTAAGGAAAGACATGGGTTGTGGGAACAAGTGGTAATGCTTGTGTTGAGAGAAAAAAGAAGAGAAAGAAAAGGAAAGCTTTGGGGAAAGAAGTGCTTGGAAAAATTCTTCAGGACTTGGTTATTCTCTGTCCAGCTTTGATTTCATGTTTTATTGGAGAAGCTGCAATACTACTACATGAAAGTTCAACAATTGTTTGATGAACAGATCATTGTTTCCTTTTTTATCATTACCTTTATTAGTTAATCAAATCTTTATTACCAGTGTTGATTTTATATCTATACACACACATCTCTGTGTGTGTATATTAAACAGTCATGCTTTTGGAGCAACTTTTTGCAAGATGCAGTGATCCAAAGAATTTGATGATTTCTAATTCTGAGGTAACTACTACTCTTTCAAAACTTCATCTCATTCCTAGGAGTACCACTCAGGCAGTTATTGAGTGAGGGGTTTTGAGTTTGCCAGCAGAAATTTTTTACCAAGTGATGTTACTGTTCCATACCTTGAAAAATAGAACTGTTTTCTTCCTGGTATCTAGGCATTTGTGTAAATATCCAGACCTGACCTTTGCTGTGAGTGAAATATTTTTGTTTTGCTTTCTTAATGTTTTGGTAATTCTGAAACCAAGATTGATGGGCATAATGAATACCAAGTTATTTTTTTAGAAGACTTAAAATGCTATGAGTATTTTCAGAAAAATACATTATTTTTGCTTTAGCTGGTAGAAGCAATATTGTATGCATCCTAACATTTTTATAAAATAAACTGGTAAGAGGGTGAGAGTGTGGTTGTGCACTGGAACAGGCTCCCCAGCAAAGGGGTCACAGCACTGAGCTTGACTGAGTTCAAGAAGCGTCTGGACGATGCGCTCAGTCCCATGCTCTGACTTGTCTGGCTCTGTGTGGAGCCAGGAGTTGGACTCGATGATCCTTATGGGTCCCATTCAACTCAGGAGATTCTGTGGTTCTATGATTCAGTGTAAGCCACTCTACAGGAAACTGAGGAATGCTTGTCCAGTATCAATGCATTTTCTTGAGACACAGTCTCCTCCTTAAACAAAAACTCTTTGTGTGTATCTCATTTATTCTCTGTATTCATTTTTAAGGAAGCAACATTTCTATGGCTTCTTTTGTGTCCTAGCTTAAAGTGATTGTAGAAAATCATACCTGGGACTTCATAAACAGTTGGAATAATGAAGTTTTTGAAGAATTTATATTACAGAAATCTTCCATAAGCCTAAAATATATAACAGTCACATGTCTTCCTTCTCCAGATGACCTCTACTGCATTAGCTAATCCAGTCCAAAATTTGAAAAATAGCAGGGGGTGGGATGTTCTGAGCTGTTCATCTGTGTATACTGTTCTTGAAATGAGATAAGCACCACAGTCAAAGATGCAAAAAAAAAGCAGTGAAAAGACAGCTGTGTTTATCTCATTTACACACAAGGAAGAGAAAGTGTACCTCATAGAAGGAAAATTTTCAGCTTTTATCCACTACATTTTGTCCAGCTGTGTAGGAATTTTACAGTAGTATAAGCTGACAAGTGTGAAGTCTCTGTAAAATGTTGCAGCTTTTCTCTCAGTCATATTGTGCTGTGAAGACTTTGGATGTAGCTTGAGGTCAACATATATGATATTTTCATATTTATCTTTTTTTGCTACCATTTAAGGTTTCCAACCAGCTAATGCTATAGCAATAGAATGTCTGTCTTCAGTGCTGTGATATTGCATGTGACTCTGTGAGTTTTTGTGCAGGAAATTATTTGGTTTATTGCTTTATGATGAACTCAGAGTGCTCAGTGCTGTACACAGCACAAAAGACAGTTTGTCTTTGCCTCAAGGAGCCTGTAGCCTGAAGGTTGGGTTCTGGGGAGCCTTGCATGGGGATGATCATCTCTTCTGTCAGATGTCTGATGCTGATGTGACCTCTGGACTACATAGATTCTTTTTTTTTAACCTAACAAAGCATCATTCCCACCAGCAAAAATGTGTATGCCAACCTCTTCTAAAAACACTACAGCAGTATTTTTGCAGATTTGTAGGAAATCTTCAGTGTTCAAGTGCTCCTCTTAGTCATGCTGAATTCCCAGAATATCAAGGACTGAAGTTGTTAAAGGCAAAGATTTCCCTTAAAGGACACTGGCAACTCTCATACTCTCATACATGTGCATGGCAAAGGGAGTCCCCTGAGATCTGTTGCATACCTTTCCTCAGGTATTGAGCATGGAGTTACAGGTGGGAGTATGGAGTTATTGGTGGGAGTCTTAAGGGCCCAATACCATCATTTGTGGATTTCTAGTCTCTTGGGAGTGCTCCAGCACATCCGGAAGGAAAACAGATGTCATGACATCCACCTTTTATGTTTTGGACCGATTTTATGATAGAAAAATGTGTAATTTTGATTTTAGTGCAAAGACTATTGAAGTGACTAAAAAGAGGTTGATATGGGAAAAAAAACCAGACCCTACTGTGAACCTCCAAACCTTAAATATTTACATTTTTTTAATGCCATAGTTCAGTTTGTTGTTGGGTTTTGGTTTTTTTTTGTTTTTTTTTTGTTTTTTGTTTTTTTTTTCAATCAGTCAGCAAACTGTCAGGGTATTTACACAGCCCTTACAGCTGTGATACTGTTCATTACAATGTCCACTATGATAGATATTCCTCTCATTGAACAGTAGTACCCTCATCTGAATCTGTTTGCTCTCTGGGGGTGCCATTCAGTGTCAGCTCCATCCCAGGAGTTTCTTGAAATTCACAGACTGATTATTCTGCTAGGGGGGGAGTGTTTTGTGCATGACTGAACGGTAACATTCCCATGGAAGCTGGCAGGGTTAAAACATCACGGAATATCGTCTTGTAAACAGATACTGTATTGCATACAAAGTATATGCTGCATAAATATGTAGTGATTGGCCTTCGTCTCTAGGTTCAGTGAAGCTGGTAACACCACTGAGGAGAGGTTTGGAGCAAACTCTCCAGCTCTGACTTGTTGACACTGTGAGGCAGTAAGCAGAAGTGTGGCATTATTATAGCTAGATATAGATTCTGGATCAGTTTTGTGTCCTACTAAGTATGATAAGAATGATAAAATGCTGCTTTACTAGTTAGAGTGGGGAAAATAATCCCTTTCTGAGTATCATTTCTGTGTTATTGCTGAATAACATCACTGATTTCTTTTGAATAATGACAATTTAGGTCTTTTATGCCCTACTAAGGTCCCATGTATAATCCATGTCCTTCCTGAGGAGGACTTTGAGTGTTCTTCATTCTGCCTTCTATATTAATTGTCTGTGTACTCTTTCAGTAAGAAATAGCCTGAGGATCTTAACTTTCTGAAAGTGACTACACAACATTATGTGTCTAAATTATGAGGATCTCCAGCAGGCTGTATCTTGCTAACAGCAGTCAGTTGTGTCTGTAAGGTTAAAGTCCCTATTAAAGTTTGGATGGGTGCCAGAATGACTTCCACTACATGTTAGAAACAACCATTTAATATTATTGTGTAACGGCATGAGCCACTATCATTCAACAGATGGCACCATGTGGTACAACATCATGAGATTCAGTCGCTGTTTCTTGAGTTCCTCCACATCATAATGTAGCAAAATATTAAAAGTTGACAGAGAAAACATATATAGGATTCAAATGTTCTTACATGAGCAGATGAATAAGAAAAGTTGATTTTTCCTGGGTGATATTTAATTTGTCAAACTGTCAGTTTAGAATTGTATTTGTAGTACAAACAGAATGAAGAGGTATTGTTTATGCTACTGAAGCTGATGGAGAAAACCAGATATTGTTTATTCATGCAGTTAGTGTTATTTCCCTTTGGTATAATAAAATAGAGGAAGGAAGCAGTACAAGGTAAAAGGGTTGAGGAAAGAACTAGTTATATTTCCAGGCTTTTTTTTCAATGTCGTTAGATTCTGCACCGATATGTGTGACCTGTGCTGAAAATAACAGTTCTCTGGCACGGATATGGAAGAGCAGGCTTTTCTAAATAAACCATTTAGAAGACTGAGAGGGTATCTTATCCATGTTTATAAATATCTGAAGTGCGGGAGACAAAGGGAGATGGCCAACCTCTTCTCAGTGACCTGTGGGGACAGGACAAGGATCAGTGGTCACAAGTTGGACCGCAGGAGATTCTGCACTGATGTGAGAAAGAACTTCTTTATGGTGAGGATGATGGAGCACTGGAACAGGCTGCCCAGGGGTGGTTGTGGAGTCTCCTTCTCTGGAGATCTTCAAGACCTGTCTGGATGCTTACCTGTGTGACCTGCTCTAGGGACCCTGCTTTGGCAGGGGGGTTGAACTCAATCTCTGGAGGTCCCTTCCAACCCCTACGATTCTGTGAATCTGTGATTTGAATTGCATATATGCTTATCTGTGAGGAAGATGAGTTTTGTGGAGAGAAGGCAATATTAGAGTGATGAGGGGATTGAAAACAGGTTCATGTTCAGACACAGAAGCCTTTCAGGTGTGGTTTTTGGTCCCCTAGGTATATTTAGAAAGTGTCGTGCTACAGCACCACTGCTACAACATTATGTATACCATCAGCAGTTTTTACTTTGTCTTTTATACAGATTGACATTCTTCATGAGAGTAGAGTTACTGATACATTTTTTGATATATGTTAAATCTTGCATGTGGTTTCTGCGTTAGCATATCCAAAAGGGGACTGAGATGAAGGGCTATGAAAAATAAGATTATGGATTTTACAGGCACAGGAAAATTAGATACTTGAAAATATATGCCGATTCCTTCATCAAAAAAAAATACCAGCACTTAAAAGTCTTTCTGTAGTGCTGTATAACTGCTCAGTAATTTGTTTGTAGATATATATTATTGCATGAGGAAGATCTGAGCAGTAACTTTCCTCAGTGATGTTTTGGTATTTGAGCAGAGCTCTGGAGAACACTGATACTGATGCTAACCATATATTGAGTATAGTTTTAGCTTCATCTACCTGACAGGCACAAGCCTACCAAGTTTTGCACAGAGAGAGAAGGATCTGTATTTCAGCAGATCTCCAATCTTTGAAAGGTCCATTCCACAAAAGCATGTTTTTATCATAGGTTTTGTTAAGGGGAATTTTGGCTTTTGACCATCATTCTTTGTCTCCTACAGTGAACAACAGGACAAGGTTGTAATTTAGTTTGTATGCTTTGATCAAAGCTATCTTTAAGAATATTTTTTTCAACTCCAGTATGCTGGGAAACATTTGTCTAAATTGCTACCAACTTGCTTTTGTGTCAGGGTATATGAGGAAATGAGGGGGAAAACAAGTCTTCTCTTTGCACAGAAGAACCTCTAAGGCATGGCCTCTACACATGGAAGTTGCCTTGTATCTTTGCCTTTCTCTGTTGCTGGAGGTTATATTTGTTGACAAAATTTAAACTGCAATATTGCAGCTGTTTTCACCCAAAATCTAAAGGGTTAAACTCATAATTTGCCTGCCATAGACACCGATCATCTTGTGCCATTGCAGTAGTTTGTGGCTTTGCACCGGGAACAGCATCAGGTACTTAGTTGAATGAAACAGGAAAATAATGAAAAAGCAGATAGGATTGTTGAAAAGAAGTGAAGCAGAATAGGTCTTTATGTCATCAGTGGTGTTGAACCCTCTGCGTGATCAAGTCTGGGTTTAAGGCGATTGCTTTGGTTTCAGTGGGAGTGTAGCCTGGAGGAGAACTTCACAACTTGCTGTGCATTGTCAAGGAGAGTACAAGAAAAGAGATCCAAACCCATCTCTTTTTACAAACTTATCAGTTTTTAAGCTTTTCTGAGAATGTCTAGAGGCTTTTCTCTAAATAATACTGAAATTTATTGTAGTAGTAATAGCAGAAGAAAGTTCCCAATAAGTTTACTTGACATTTAATGGCAATGAGTTTAGCATGTGAATCTGAGGTAGACTTGCTTTTCTCTGCCAGCTGTCCATCCAGACAGAATTCAGTAGCACATCACCACTTGTTCAAAACTTCCAGTTTTGAGTCCTTCAGCTTTATATGTTCTTACCTACGTATAGTTTCCTAGAATTATTCTAGCCCCCTGTCTGTGCAAAGGCACTATGGTTCTGCTTCTGCTGGGGAGAACCACCAGGCACACACTTCCAGGTTTTTTTTATGTGATTTTGTTGAGTTTCATCTGCATAGGATTTCTCTTTCAATGGCGAGGAGGATCTAGTTCTATTTAAGTATTATCAAATCAATCCGTAGAGTACTGTGGGGTTTTTTTCCTTCACATTCAAAATGTCTGTTTTAGTTAGGCCCTTTTTCTCCCACTAACATGTCTTTCCCTATTAGTTCAAATTATGTTGTTGTTTTCTCGACAGCCAGTCTAAAGGAGTCGTAGCTATTCATTTCTGTAACACAATAATAATGTTTGCAGATCTTGCAAATAAAAGAATCAAAAAATAACACAGCTTTGGCTCTAAGTCATGAATACAGAAAAGTCATTTAAGACCTGGCTTCAGCAATTATGTCAACACATTTTTAGAGTAATAATAACCATTTAATGATTTGAAACATTTTTTATGTAGAAAAACAACATACAGACATTTATTTATTTGCCATTTTCTGTATGGCAATACTGTGTTTTCTGAATTTGTTGGCATTTGGAGTATGCTAAGAAATGTTCTGGCTGAGAGATGACAATTAAAACATTATGTATTATGGAAAGCTGCAGTACAAATTGAAACTCTTCCAGAACAGGTCTATTTTAGCAATTTAGAAGTGAGTTCCTTGGTCAGCAGAAATACTTATTGATCTGCTATTATACAAATTTAAACAATTCACATTGGATTTTAAAAGGTATTTTAAATACTCAAACTCTTTAAAGTCATTTGCAACTTGCAGTTTTCAGTACAGACATTACTAATTCATGTGATGACTCAAGCTTACAGACACTATTGCCTTGCTGTGCAAAATTGCCCTTGTACCCCTTTGAACTTTGTTTTTACTTTTAGTTGGAAGTAAAAGGCTCTTCTGTTACTGAAGAAGAACCTCTTGATTCTCATTACCAGTTGCAGCAAACATGCATCATAGCTGGATTCAACAGGGATCCTTGAACGTCTAGCTGCTAAACATTTTTATTAGTAATATGTTCCATCTGTTTAATGTTCAGCTTGATCTAGTAGCAGTTGGTAGTAAAGCAGTTGAGGTTCTTATTGAGGTTTTATTGGCATAGAAAAAAGAAGTAGAAAAGTCTTGAACAGCCTTCCTTTCAGTAAGGGAAATTAAAGTATTTGCAGAACACTTGGATTTTTTTGATAGTTTTGCTATTGGATATTTGGTAATTTTGTTACTGGATAATTTTTATTTTTTTTTCCCTTGCTCATACTTGGTGTGGCCATCTAAGTTAAACTAGATATGAAAAAAAAAAAACAAACAAAACTTGAACCACCAACAAATAAAAACAGCTGTCCCATAGATTTCAACTCATCCTGTGCTATAATACCTTGAAAAAATAAAATCCAATTATATTTTAGAAGTTAGCATGATTAGCTCAAAAGTCTGCTACCCTATTTTAGAATACACCTAGAGGTTATAACCTGTGGACTGATTATAGGGCTGCATATAACCATGTATTTTCCTGTGTACAACTGAATTGAACAGATACTGTTATCAGGACATTTTCATTACAGGGAATATAGAAGTGTTAGATTAAATCAAGCAATAAAAGGAGTAATTAGAATTTTTGCAACAGTTAAGGCTTGTTGATTAAATAAAAGACACCTTGGTTGCATTCTTATTTTGTGGCTTAAGTCACAAGTTACAACAATACTGCTGAAGTTGATGATAAAAGGACTCCTTCAAAAATGGATTGTAAAAATAGGATTGAGCGTGACCAAGTTCACGGCCTGACATACTTTAGTGGTAGCTATGGCCAAAACCGGTGGACCTGCTGTGGTAGTCAAGTAATACATACTTGCTTAAAATTAAGTCATAATAATGGTGTAAATTGTTAAAAAAACCTGTTCATTTTAAGGGTAATATTCCTATTCTGCTTTTTCGTATTCACAACTCAGTTCCATATGATCAACTGGCAGGCTTGTAGTTAGCAGGTATTTTCTTGATTTATTTTAGACAAAGTAACTGCATTGCAAAGTGAGAATAAAGAAACACTCCTTAGTATCTTATGGAAGCTCTTAAAGCGATCATCATTGCCTCTGTACAGTCCCTTTAATGTTGGGCTGCTTGTTTCTTGTCCACAGGATGGAGGAGAACTTCCAGTGTCATATTTCTGCCTGTGGAAATTCCTAAATCATTCCAAAGTCCGTCATCAGGGATGGCCGTGTTGTGTTGTTCCAGAGATCTAATGCTGAGGGAGAGCCACAGAGCTGTGCTTCATCTACACATTCTTTGATATCCCGACAGTGTTTTGGCTATTTTTACTGAGGGCTTCCTGAACCAAACATACCAATTTTTATTTTAGTAGCCTTTGACAGAATTTCTGTGCATGAATTTTTTACTATATGCGTTTTTGTTAAGATTAGTTAAGATTTGATAACATCTTTCAGGCAGTCACATTTTTAATAAAATTAGTATAAGCAGTGACTGTAGTCATGAGAAACCTGTGCAGATAGAGAAGGGATCTGATGTATCTGTGTCTGCAAACTAAGATCTTATCTGCTAAGAAGTGGGTTTATCTATTTACCGTATTTTAATGCAAATATGTACAGGAGAATAATAGATAAGTTTGTCTTGCTTTGAAGTTTCTCTCATGGGCATTTAAGAATGAGAAGATTTAATTAAAAGGAAGGTAATTTTATGAGAGCACGTCATACAAACATACCTCTATAAACCGGCTAGAGTTACAGTTCTGTAAATTAGTTGTATTAATTTCTGCTAACCAAGAGGGATAATGGAGCACTGGGATCTTTAAAAGTGTTTTTGAATTATCTTACTGTTTAGCCCTCAAATTAGAAAATTTTATGAAGAAGGAAAAACTTACTTCATCTGCAGAAATCTGAGTCAGAGCACAGCTATATTATGCAAATCTCAACAGTAAAAATAGCTTTGAATGCAGGGCTTGTTTTCATTAGCAACAGGGTAAAATGGGTAGTAGGTGTCTCTAATCAGCACGTTTCTAGTGTGGTTTAGAAGGTTAAAGTTAAAATTTTCATAGCAGAAAATAATTTTCCCCTTGTATTGAAATACAGTTTAAATGTTTAAGGCAAAAGGGGACGTTTTTGTTCCTATATGTATGTATATATGTGTGTACATATATTGAGATATATATGGATATATAATAGGGCCTGTAGTGATAGGACAAAGGGTAATGTTTTTAAGCTAAAAGAGAGTGGATTCAGGCTTGATATAAGGAAAAAATTGTTTACAGTGAGTGTGGGGAAGCACAGGAACAGGTTGCCCAGAGAGGTGGTAGATACGCCATCCCTGGAGACATTAAAGGTCAAGTTGAATGGAGCTCTGAACAACCTGATCTCATTTCAGTGGGGCTGGATTAGTTGATCCTCGTGGGTCCCTTCCCACTCAGTATATTCTGTGATTCTATGATAGCTATAGATAATTAAACCTTGCCCATCTATCCCTGAATTAATTACAATTTTATTCCAACTTAAGTTCTCAGGATAGATTATACTGAATACCAGAGGGGAAAATAGGAAGAAGATATCTAATATAAAAGACCTTAAAATTTCAGAGTAGACATGAGTTTATAGATCCAAGAAATCCTAGAAGCTAGCTAAAGGAGTTGAGCTCCTGTTTTTCTCCATCCCCTCCATCCAGATCTCTTGAGAAGATGCAAGAAATTTCTTCTAAAAACCATCTCTGGTGATCCATCTCACTACAAGCACAAGAAACAGACAGGACAGCCAGTGCAAATAAGAAAAAATACTCTCTTACATTTCTTAGGGAAATTATCTGTTGTCCTGCCTGAGGCATGCCCTGAGAGAATTTTCATTATCACTCTCACTGGAAACAGATTTGTAGATCTGACTCAAGGTAGCTGATAATCTACAATAACTAGGTTGGTAGTGACCTTCTTATTCATTTGAATGGTCTTTTATTCTTTCAAGTGTGCTTGAAAGGTGACACTTTGGTAGTTGACTAGTGAAAAGGCAAAGATACTTTTGATCAGTAATTTCCTGGGTTTGATTTGGAAATCCATTTTACTTTGATTTGGATTTTTACTTTGCATCACTTATAAATATGTTTACTTCTGTAACGCAGGCAGCCTGGCACTTCAGTAATTACAACCTACAGAGCTTCATAGCAGCGCTATGAATGTTATATTCTGATAGCTGCTGATGCTAGGCTGCTCCACCACTTTCCTACTTGCTGAAACACTGTGGGAGGATGTACTTAGTGAGATGTTTTGAAAAGGGAAAATTTAGATCAGGGTGAAAAAGCATGGATTTTTCTTCCAGTTACAAGAAAAATGTGTGTTTGTCATGTATACACTGAGTATCTGGTCGTTGTTACACAGTCAGTCATAAACAGTTTATTTGTTTTTTAAAAGAAAACCAGCCTGTTGGGAATTTAGCATGGGGTTTAGATGCCATAAACTGTGGATTTGCTGGATGCATGGCTGTAGGAGTCTCCATTGCAGGGGTCCATTCTCCGTTTGTTGGGAAAGAGACTCACAGAATTGGTCCATAGGCCTGTGTGACCACTTATATACATAACTCATTGCTATTCACTCTCTTTTTAAACTACATACAGAACATCACTTAACTATGTACTAAAGAATGTCTTATGTGACTGTTTTTTACATCTGTGGGAATGTTTTCTACAGGCTATTTAAAAGGAGCTGTGTACAGCTTAATGAGTTTTGCAGCAGGACCTGCCTGGGGAGCATCCGGAATAGCCAGAGTCCTCACTCAGGATATTAATCTACACATTGAAATGTGAAAATTGGTCTATACATAGCAAGAGCTTCCTTGGGGAGTGTCTGGAATTCCTGTCTGGAGACTCATGCACCAATTACTCCGATATATTGCTGTGAAGGGGGTAGGACCTCAAGTCAGTCCCCTTGGCTAGGTTTGTGTGATGCTTCACATCAGTTGGATGTCTCATCTACCTGGGGACTTCTTGGACCGCTGGGGAATTTCTGACTCAGGCGCATGGGTGTGCAGACAAGCAACAGCCCTGAAATCCAGCTATGCAGTTGTAACTATAGGACAAACTTGAATATCATACTAGTAACTTTATTTTCAGGTCTCTTACCACATTGTATGATACATAGGCAAACCTGCAGATCCCATAGATTTAAATCAGTGGCTTGGGTGGAAGTCTCTGTAGTAGAGGTTTAATGTTATTACCTTTCGAGGCCTTGTTACATCCCAGACATGCAGCATAGGGAGAAGTTTGCATTTCTGCTTGTGTAAACACTCCTGTCAGGCTTGTGTCCAGAAATTTTGGGAGTGGAATAGTCTGATGCAATAAAAGACTGTTGTTAGCTGTCTAACCCCTTCCAGTAACTGAGCTCACTCCACACTCAGTGGGATAGGGATGAGAATGGAACAAAAAACTTATGGGTTGAGATGAAGACTGTTTTATAGGCTATCAAAGGGAGAGAATAATAAAAATAGTAATAATATTTATAAAATGCACTTGCTAAGCACATACAGAAGGAAAAAAACCCAAACGAATCTGTTTCTGAGCAGCAATTTTGCCTCCCGACTAGCTTCCCCAGTTCTATGCTGAGCATCATGTTCCACGTTAGGGAATATCCCTTTGGCCAGTCTGGGTCAGCTGTCCTGGCTGTGCTCTCCCAGCTTCTTCTGCACCTGGCAGGGCATGACAAGCTGAAAACCCCTTAACTTGGTGTAGACACTACAACTACCTAACAACAACTGAAAACAGTGTGTTATCAACATTATGTTAAATAGACTTAATCTCATACTAAATCTAAAACACAAAACTAAACAGAAAATTAACTCTACCTCAGCTGAAACTGGGACACTGTCATACTCATCCACCTGCAGAGAAAATGATGGGTGTTGATGTTCACATGATGTTCACATCTGTAAAAAAAGTGGATTATCCTTAAAGGCCACTTTTCAGAATTTGCACCAATAGTTAGTAGTACTGTGTGTTCCTGTACCTAGAATTGAGGGTCATTTACTGAGCAATGATGATTCTTGTCTGTCTAGTCCAACCCATCAATGACTCGGCTCTTCATGAAGTTCTTGTACTCCCAAGGTCAGTTCTAGATGATTTACTAACAGAAGAGCCAAGTGTGATCTCATTACTTCTTTCACACCTGAAGTATTTTACTTCTTAAGTATTGCATGTTATTCTGTATTCTCACCAAAAGTTTTTATGTTTATTTACTGGGTGGCGAGGTAGGATTCTACATATTTTCCTTTGCTCATCATAGAGGCTGACCAAATGCTAGACAGACCAAATTCTCTGCCAGAGAGGCTGCTTTCTCCCTCCTACCTTCTTCCCTGATATTTTTTTTACTGAGGTAATAATCACTAATCTCACTAATGGGAGAAAACTCAAACTGATATGAGGAGTCAATAAAATTGTCCTGCAGATATTATGAATTATATAAAGAAGAGTAACCTGCGTGGTATAAGTAAATTCTCACTCAGTTTCCAGGTGATATATTCATTTAGGTATGAGAAAAATAAAAAGAAAAATGTTTTCTGTATCTGTTCTTTTTAAAAAAAAACTTTGTCATAAATGTGTGTAGTGATCCGTAACAGTATAAACCCTATAGCATAGCTAATGTGACAATTAGAATTAATATTCAATTAAAATAGCTTCTGTTTGTATTCATAAGATGTTAATGGACTATTATTTAACAAGTGCATCCATTATATTAAACAATAAACTAATATTTTTCATGGAAGTGACTTTTCTGTTCTTTAAAATTTTAAGCAATTCTATTTATCTAGTTTTAAGAAGTAGCACAGTTCCATGGAAGACTATGCTTTCACAGTAAATATATGGAGTGAGGTTTGTGGTAGAAAAGCTGACGGAATGAAAATCCCATGTAAATTTTTCATTAGCACTTTTCCATTAAATCTCTCTCAAAAGTTCACAGACAATGTAGGGTTTATAAACATGATTTGAGAATATTCATCTCAATGTCAGTGACATTTTCAGGAAAAAGTAGGCTGAAGTTGGAAGTACTTACTAACAGAAGGCTGAGGAGTACAGCGATTAGCATGCTATCTTAGTATTTATGGAAAATGGATTGTTTTTTTCCCCATGGTTCGTCAGGGGCTTAGTGTTCCTCTGTATACCAGAGTGAAACGATTTAGGCACTGGAAGTCACTAAGGTACAGGAATAGGAACCAAATAAGTACATCAGATCAAGATTAACAACACTCTTGTTTATATGATAACTATTATTTCCTTTTTCTCACTTTTTCTCTTTTCTTGCAAAGCAAAGCAGCTCACAACCCCATCTCCCAAAAACAGCAGCAATTTGCCTTTTAATTTGAACTCACAATGGGATACAGATAATGCTCTCTAAGTTCAGTCGTAATCCATACGGAGTTGGCTCTGGTGTGTGTCTTTTTTGCTAATGACACCAAAATAATTATTATGCATTGACCTTTAAAGAAGAAAGCTGATTCTTTTTTAATCCTGTCATAGATGTTTATCTATATTTAACCAGTTTTAGTATTGTCAGGATAAATATTCTCTGTCCTATTATGTTAAGTACAAGATAATTACTGTTTGATGTATTAAGACAGTGGAAGAAAGAATGTGTGGGATTAACTTCGCTAAGTGTGGTTTATTTCTGTATGGTTGGTTGGTTTTTACAATTATTTATAATAAATTTGCATCATGCCCCAGAATTGCAAACATTCTTTAGTTACATTATGGAATGTGTAGGTGTATGCATAATTCAGATGGGCTAAAACACTAAGCATTGCCCAAATTGCTTGTGAAATATGAAAGGAAAGATGTCTTAAGGGAAATGTAGGCATTCATATGAAAGGTTAATTTTGTGTGCTAACTGAACTTGCATTCAGAATCTGTGGGTTCACTAGCAGTGCATGCATTATACAACTCAGATCTAAGTGATAAAATGTTGGCTGCTTGTTTACACTTCATAAATAAATGCACATGTTATACCTTTGGTACAGAATTATTGCAGAGGTTACCCAGGTGGTTACTGTTGTTGCTAAGGCTTTATGACATGTTGTGGTTAAATTTCTTTCACAGTTTTCAGATGCTTAGAGTGTTCTAAAACTTCTTGGTTTGGCAGGATAATAAAAAGATATATTGAAGTATTTTCTTGTTTTGCAATTCTAAATGAGATGTCTTACAGCAACTTTCAATAAATCGAAATTCAAATGCATTCTTTTTTCTCCTTTGCCAAGTGTGATGCAATTCTAGCCTTCATTTTTTTAAATGGGCATTTTGTTTTTGTTTACTTTTTAACTCTAGAGGAATTTAAGCATTTTTTTTTTAGTCTTCAGAAGATGGGAACACTTACGCTGCTAACTTTTACAAATTGTCTTTTTGATTGGGAGGTGATTATAGGGATCATAAAGACTAGCTTCTGCATATGTGAACCATTTCTTTTCACTAGGCTGAGTTCAAGGTCATAAAACCTGCTGCACTGTGTGTCCATGAGCAGATGGATTCCATGGTCTTTGTCACAGTCAATACGTATTTTATACTGTTGCTAAAGTAATTTCATTAGTAATTCTCTACCTTTCCTGGAACAACTAAATCTGAGAGCAATTTAACTCTGAGGCCTTTTTTCCATAGAACTTATTTACGTAAGTTACAATTTGAAGCTTTGTCAACATATTAAACATGTTTAAAGATATTTGCTATGATTTTATGATGTATCTAGGTAGTAAATGCCTATTAAAAGGAAAAAAAACCCAAACCCCAGAACCACAGTATTTTGAGTTACATAACGCTTTCTTTTTAAAAAGCAAAACCTACCCATAATAGGACCACAGAACTATATAATTTAAATTGGTGGGTGAACTTTCAAACGTGATTTCAAGATGCACGTTTAACTTGTTGCTTACTTGTATTTATTATTTTGGTTTAATTTATGTGCATGATTGTGACTTCTTAAGCATACTTGAGAAAAACAGAATTCCACTTAAGTAATATACTTGAATTATGTTGACAGGTATATATTATTTAGTTTTCATTACATTGCAAATACCTAGCTTGGGAGCAGTTAAATCTTTTAATGTATTAAAATATCCGAAATTATGTAATTATGTATTTAAATGCAATTGCTAATACATTTTTCTAATAAGCAGAATTGCACTAAAAATCTCACCTAGACACCTGTTTTGTTTTGCTTTTGTTTTGTTTTGTTTTGTTAGAAGATGTACTTGTGGGAAGGAACGAGCATCTCTGAAAGGGTTCTTGCACACGGATTCTTATCTGATGCCTTCAAAAAGCAGAAGTTGCTCGTCTGTAGGTTGTAGTTTTTGTTCTTCTGTGATGCAGAGATAGTAGTGCTAAATATCATACATCCCTAATGTAAAGATAATATTCTCAGCAATAACTCAAAAAAAGCAATGAAGAAATCTTTTAATAGTTCAATTTATTTTACACAGAGGCTGAAAATTCTGTGGAAGGTGTCAAGTCATAGTTCTTTTTGTTTTTTGAACTGATGTGTTTTCCTGCTGTAATGAAGGAATTAACTGATGAAAATAAGCTTTAACACCCAAGAACTTCCCTTTGCATCCTGTCTTGCTCTTTCACAGTGTGAGGAAATTTCCTAATGTGTGGGAAAATGAGGGGTTTTCCCCACCAAAAAAATTCCACGTGAAACCCTCTCAGATGTGAACCAATATATGCCATCATAAGTATCTATAAAATACTCTCCTGACTGGGACTAAGCTGCTAATGTAAATATGCTGGTGTTGAACCAGAACCACAGAGCTGTAACAAGCGTGGGAGCTGGTGCAGCTTTGGGAGGGAGACCATCTGGACTGTGAGTGTTTAGTTTTGCTTTGAGGAGAGCATACATGTGTCAGAGCCACCAGGGCCATGAGTGTCTGCTGATGTCCTCCGTAAAGGGGGAAGAAAGAGTACTTTTCTCAAAGAGAAATTCATGTGTTTATACAGATCTGTGAGAAAGCCTTACTTAAACTGGTGTCTTGTATCTAACAACAGTTTTGAGATTTCTTGTCGAATGATCAAAATTATCTATATGGAGGAGAGATTTGTGGTTCTTTAGATTTCCCTTTAGAGGAGGAAAAATACATTGGAGGATTACAGTGATTTGAAATGGAGTCAAAGAATTGTGAACAAAAGATGAGAGTTGGGTTTTTAATTAGTTCTGATTTTTTTTTTAAGTAGCTAAACATAAGTAATACTAAGCATAGGGACAGTTAAGGGGTGAGTAAATTAATCTTTGCAAACAATTTTCTCATGACACTGCAGCTAAGCAGAACATCTGAGCTGCGGGCTGACATTAGTAGGTGAACTGTAGATAAAAGGCAAGATTGGATGGCAGTGATGCCTTCTGGCTTTAAAACTAACGAATATGTACACAGTTCATACTATTGAAATTGTAAGGAAACTTTGTCCCTATGACTGAATTCTTCCTGGTACTAAAATTCCAAGACCACCTGATCCTCAGATTCTTTTTAAGCACAGAAGAGGCTGAGCAACTGGCCAACTCAGTAAATAGATTTTTATATGACCAGCGGTACTCACCGCCATTCACTCTGTAGAGGCCCGGCTACAAGAACAACACATAGGAGGATTCACATCAATTTCAGGATGACTAAGGTTTGAAACAAATAAAAAGGGGGTTTATCCAGTATTTTCTAGCACATAGAAAAGTTAGTTTATTAAGTTAGCAGTGACCAGGCAACCATTATCTTTACTTTGTGGTCAGAGATAAATACTTTACAGCTAATTAAAGCTAGTCATTAGAACCCCTGTGTGTGCCTGCTCTTCTTGGGACACTCACAGGGACGCTGAGCTTCACTGAAATAAGCTTCTCAGATAAGTGTTCTTCTCCTGCTTCATAAGACATTTTGATGCTATAATATCTGTAGTTTATATTGCCCTTACGAGTTTCTGTTGTTCAGCATTATGTGTCATCCTAGCTTCTCCATATCACTGCAGTGTTTCTGTTACCTTGCCAAAGTGGTAATGAGTAATACTATACCTATTACTTCTATGCAAAACTGTTCACCTAATAAATTCTAGTAGTGTCCCTGTTTGGTTTTGGTTTTTTTTCTGTTACAGGTCTCACTGTGATATAAGTTGCAAATCCTCTTTGACCAATGTTAGATAAAGACCCTATTTAAATATGTCAGCATTGGAACATAAGCTTTGCTCAGTTTGTCTGCCATATTCTTTGAGAGGTCCAGTTGACAGAAACTGAATCTGTATTTTAACTGATAGATTTTAAGATCTTCTTATTCCTGAAGCAGTGAACTCTATGTCTTATCTGTATTTACACTCGCTTCAAGATATGTTAAGAATAACTGGTCACTGCTGTTATTTTCAAAGTCATCCTTTATGTAATGTCTGTCCTTGTCCATAAAACCTGCTCAGATTATTTTCTAAGGGAATTTCCTAGTCCTCTGCTCCATCTGATGGGTAGCAGTATAGCTATGGATCCTGTAGATCTTTACAAAAATTAGAAAATCTCGGTGTTTCCATTTCAGCTTTCCATGGTTTGATGTTTCATTTCAACATTCCATATAGTTCTGATGCTGTTACTTCTTATTCTTTCCAGTTTTATATTAATATGCTGCTGTTCAGTTGTGATGAAACAATATTTAAGCCCTTCGTGGTATTTGTTTAGTAAGTATGGAAGAAAAAATTAATTCTTTTGGCTGAAAGGTCACATTTTACCTCCTAGTTGAAAGACGATATTTTGGAAGTCAGGCAAATACAAAGTTTCAGAAAATACCTTTTTCTAATCTTGGTGTTTCATGCAGTTGTGTATTATCAAAGTATGTGAATGTTACCTACACATGTTCAAGGGCAGTTTCTTTTCTCTATGCCTCCCTGTACTGCTGGAGGTAAGGATGTTTTTTGGATTACTGACAATAAAAACTTAGAAACAGATCATATTGACAAGGTAAATGTAATTTAGAGAGGAATAACTTTTTTACAAATGGTTTATGAATAATTTCTTGAAGACTCTGTGTTTGCTTAATCTGCCCTGTAAGATTCCCTTACTCCTGTGTTCTGTCATTACTATATTTCCACTGTTAAATGGAAATACAGTCGATGTTATAATTCATAGGTCCTAACTTAGGAATTTTTCACATTTTTCAAACCGAAGGAAAATATTAGACAGAAAAGATAATGCGATGAACACAGGTTAATAGATTTAATAAAGACACTTGGATTATTTGCAAAACAGTCTTGCAAAGGAAGCTTGATGGCAAGGACATTTTTTTAGATATATATGCATTTAATATCTCCCAAAAAGTAAATTCAAAGAACTCTCTAAACTTCTTTAAATGTTCTTCTACTGATAATTCTTGTAGTTAAGAGGCTTTCCCTTGCCTGCAATTTGGAGAAAAGTTTACAGAACTACTCTGTTGTACAATAGAAGACATTACAAATCCCTGGCAATCACCCTGAACCTGTGGGGAAAGTCAGCCAGAGTTCTGTGCTCTCAGGATGGGCTTCCATCTGGAAAGGTATGGACAAGTACCGGCCTGTGCCTTGTCGTCCAGTTACTGATGGCTTGGTTCTTCTTTTTAGTGAAAGGAATAGGAGAAATCTCTGCCTTCTTCATAGAAACTTCTCAGACGTGTCCAACTTTGCAGCGCTAAGAGGGTTAAGCAATTTGATCAGGAAGTCAGATAGAAAATGGAGGATAGATGATACATTGATGTTGAATTAAAGGAATTAAGACATAAAATCATATAGCACCAGAAATATAAATACTTCTTACATTCTTGATGCTGTTGCCAAGTTAGGGAGGAAGCACAAAAAATGGTCCTTTTTCAGCATGTTGAAATGCTTGCAATATGGTGCAATTGTAACTGCCCCAAATAATCCACTTTGTACAGGCACAGATGTGTAGATCAGTTTACAAATATGTGATTGTTTGTGTAACTTCAGCTAACATATTATATCCCCTAGGTCTGTTATTTTAGATCCTGCTTCTTTATTTACTTCCTTAACTTCCTTAAAATTTAGGATTTTTTTCCTGAATATATTTTTGTCTTTACTGGATTTTTATATTAGTTTTTTTTTGTTGATGATGTTATTGTTAAGTTGAGCTTTGTCAGGAATTAAAGTCTTTGACAAGGAATAGACAAAATGGTTCCAGCACAGTTAAGTTTGTTAAATTCTCGTGAGTCTGTCATGAAGATGGCTGTTATGCAAACATATCTCAAAACTGACTTCGGAAATTCTGCTTTGGGAAAAGGTCATAGCAAAAAACACCCTTGAAGATCTTTAAAAGAAGAGCATATTTTGTGGTATTGCTATTCAGTGGCAAGAACTAGTGTATTATCTGGAATATATTGCTGATCTTTGTTTACAAGGGATTCTCTAAAAGCAGACGTTCAATTTGTAAAGCCAGTTTTTAATTCCTGCTGTTAGTGACTACATTGTGAGAGATAATTACATGGTGTGGAATTGATACAGAAGTATGTTTACAGCAGCAACCTTCTCATTGTTTTGAATAGTGATGATTTATAATGAAAGATTTTTATACAGTGTTTACTGATACTGCTAAGATACTTCTAAGTTTTGGTTTTGGTTTTTTTTTTTCTTCAAACACAGTTATTTTACAATCCCTTGAAAATAGTTTTGGGAGTGGTATAATAAATATTACCATAAAAGACTACACTAAGTAAAAACGTGTGAAAGGGGGATGTCTGCTTTCAACTGGTTGGAAGGTGCTCTGGGAGCTGTGTTGCTCAAGTCAGTACTCAAAGTGGGATTGACCAGAGGTTATTTCTTGTCAAGGAAAAATGTCTTAGCAGAGAGGGTTGCTGGACATTTTGGAATGGGCTGCACAGGGAGGTATTTAAATAGGTTTTAAATACCTGCAGGTATTTAAAAGGCAGTTAGATGTGGTGCTGAGGGACATGGCTTAGTACTGGATGGCAGGTTAGGGTGATGGTTGGACTTGATGATCTAAAGGGTCCCTTCCATCCAAGACTGATTTTGTGATTCAATTTTCTTATACTTATTAATGTTCAGAAATCCAGAGGCAGCTGTCATGTTTTAAGCATGAAATAATCTTGCAGCAAGGATGCTTCATAAGCATGTGATCTTTTCCTTTCCAGTGAACTGGAGCATAACAGTTCTAATGTTCAGAAACTCTCTCCAATACTGATGACTTTTTAAAAATTATTTTTAATAAGCAAGGTCATTGCTGCATTTCTTTTCCCAGAAAATCATCTGTGGTCACAAGACTATGAATTTTCTCCTTCTCAATGATCCCAAATATTTATTGCTTGTATGTTAAAAATTCCTTTGCATTATGAAAAAGGTGGTGGGGTGGTTGAGTTATGGTTGGATGTGACAAAACAGTCCTAAGTGTGGCATGCTCCTCTAGCCACCTAGAAGAAAGGAAATTGCTTAGCCACTGGAAATCACCTTCCTCTCCAACAGTTAGTTCTTATATTTTCTTAATTGTCTTGCTTCTGTGTGAGATTTAGTAAACATTGCAGTGTTCATAATTTTGAAGCCACTCTTCGTTAAGGCTTCCTGAATTTGCTGGTTAGCTTTCTGATCATTCAGCCAAACTGCTTGACTTCCCTGTGAGTGACTCACGTTTGGAAAGGTGGTTTGTGCTTGTACAGTTCAAGACCTGATAAATACTTAGCACTTTGTAGGAGTGATTATGCTTGTCCTGTGAGAAACATAAGATGCTCCAGACAGTTGGCCAAAGACATGCATCAGCAGCCTGCCCTTTCAGCCAAATCTAGGTGCTCAGTTAGAGCTGACCAAAACTAAATCTGAGGAAGTACCAAAATCACCTACAAAAAACCTGAATCAACTGAGTAAACCCAGTTAAATCTTGGCTTTGTCTGATTCATTGGTATTGAACCTACGGACATACTTTCTCCAGACTTACTTTGAATCCGTGGAGGTCTAATGAGACATCGCGCTCCTGTGAGTTAGCTGGCTTTCTGCCTGGTGATTAATTCTGCTGATGCAACCCTCCCAGAAGCTAAAAGAAGCTTTCAGGAGCCACCTGGGGTGTGTAGATGTAGTCACACCATCCTCTTTGAGGAACTCACCAGCACAGACACCCTTGTGATTCTTGTCTTTTTTGCTGCATAAACTCAGCCAAACCAACCCTCCAAGTTTTTTACCATTTATTTTACCGTTTATTTTGCTCACAATAAGCATATTACCTACTTACATTTTCTCAGTCCTCTGAGAATTCTTTAGCTAATGTTTATACAGGTTTTGGAAGTATAAAATGTTCTCTACATACACTTTCTAAGGATATATATTATCTAAAATATATAATCATTATTGCAACCATCTGAATTGCTAATTATGAGCTGTATTCTGGCCTTTTTGATCTCTTAACTCATTCTGTGGATTTCATAGAGTCATAGAATCATTTGGATTGGAAAAGACCTTTAAGATAAAGTCCAACTGTTAGCCTAGCACTGCCAAGTCCAGTACTAAACCATCTCCCTAAAGGCCACATCTCTGTGTCTTTTAAATATCTCCAGGGCAGTGACTCAGGACACATAAATGATTTATTGACTTAATATTTTTCTCCTGTATGTTTAAAAAATTGTGTATATATTCCCATTGTTTTCCACATGCTATTCATAGAATATCTGGGCACAAGCCAAAGTGAAGATAGGTTTTAGTGTATTTTATTTATTTAGTCTTTTCTTTCCAAAACCAGCTCATTCTGTGGGAATTGAGTTTTTAAAGAATTAATTATGTTGTTAGGCAAAATCCAATGATCTTTCAACCACACATTCAGTGTCATCACATGAATAATCATGAGTCAAAAATTCAGTACAAAAAATTCTTTCCTCTTGAAACAGAATGTGTGCAGGAGGGGTGCCCCTCAGGGAACTTGTTTATATTCCAGAAATTCAGAGATTTTAATGAAGATAATGTTTTCGTGTGTCATCACAGAATCAGAGAATGGTCTGTGCTGGAAGAGACCTCAAGGATCATCGAGTTCCAAGCCCCTGTCGCAGACAGGGCCACCAACCTCCAGGTCTGCATTTAGACAAGGTTGCCCAGAGCCCCATCCAACCTGGCCTTGAACACCTCCAGGGTTGGGGCAACCACCACCTCTCTGGGCAGCCTGTTCCAGCACCTTATCCCTCTTTCCATGAAGAATCTCACCAGATATCCAACCTAAACCTTCTCTGTAGCATAAATCCATTCCCCTGTGTCCTACCACTATCTACCCTTGTAAAAATCTAATTCCCCTCCTGTCTGTGTGCTCCCTTGAAATACTGGAAGGCTGCAATGAGGTCCCTCCAGCCTTCTCTACTCCAGGCTGAACATGCCCAGCTCCCTCAGCCTGTTCTCATTGGGGAGGTGCTCCAAGCCTCCCGATCATCTTTGTGGCCTCCTCTGAACCCTCTCCTCCTTTTTTTTAGAATTTTCTTTTTAATTTTTACATTTTATTATTTTTTCTTACATTCTCCTGCAAATATCTATGTACAGTAAGGTTTTCACTTTTCTATGATAACAGCGCATGAAGGTGCTCTTTATGAAAAAATATTATACTGCCAGCATACATTTATGTGAACACAGAAATGCAGTCAAAATCTCAATTCTTGCATGAAACTAAATGTGGAATAATACTGTTTGTCTGGGTTATGCTCACAGTATAAATCCCATCGTGAGGGTTAGAGAGGCAGACAGGCGCACAGAGACTGTGTAGGTGATTTTGCTTTAAATGCCTTGCTGTCATATTTGCAATTTCATGCTGCATTTTTCTTGCCATATGGTCTTGTTGCTGGCTAGGTATGTTAAGGCAGATTACTGTCACACACATGAACACCCACTGGGATGCCTTTGGACCAGTCCTGTTCCATCCACCGAACCTGTGGTTTGCATGGATTTTTATGCTCCAGTTCTATCAAATTGGATGATATCTAGGAATATTCTTGGTCCCTGGCTTTTGCTAGTCTGTAAGTTTTGCTACTGCCAGTGGTTAGATTGTGGATTTTGCTAACTGATTCTTTCCCAAGGAATTCCTAGGCATGGTTTGGAAGCCGGAGTACATGCAGCAGGAAGCTTGGTTACACTCAGCCTGCTTTGGAGGCCAAGACCTTCCTAGCATAAACGCAGTTGTTCCACAGCAGTTTGCCTTAGTGCTCAGGATTGTTCACTGGGTACATTAAATTTAACAATACAGGTGTAGACTAGATGTCTAACCCAGACAACACTCTGATCACCTACTTACCCGCAATACATAATTTGAGAAGTGTGATCCTCCAATTAAATACACAGAGTAGACATCTGTGCAGTAGCTGTAGTGCTTAACTGCAGAGTCCAGACCCTTGAAGGAACAAAAGATGTGGAATTCTGACTCTTGCAGCCAGACTCGTTTGTTTGCCTGAGTTTTGACCCTGTGATCTTACATTCCTGGCTGGAGGGGGCTCTTACTCCAAGTAGGTTACCTTTACAGTTGAGGCACTTGATGACGTTGGAGATCTACTCCAAAATGTACATTGCCTAAAACAAAGTTCTTTGGTAATGCTATAAAAATTATGGGAAAGGCAGATGATACCATCATTTCCCATTCATTATTTCCTGCATTATTGATACATTTGTTAACTTGTCTTCTGAGTGGGAGTGCTGATTAGCTAGAAGGTCTTTTAGTGCTTCTAGCTGTCTGGCTTTAGTTTCTGGTTCAGTGTTCTTAACCATGGGACCACCATATTTTTTTCCTATAGTTAGGGAAAGATGGAGATAACTAATTTAATTTATTCTCTTTAGGTTATTAATTTTTAGTTTTCATAACCTTGGGTAGTCTATCTGGCCTTCATATTCTGTTCGAGAAAGGTTTCCTTTATTTCCTCTGTCATATCTGCTAGGTGATTGGATATGGTAGTACAAATTGAATGGCTTTATATGCTCCTGTTTACGTTACCGAATAGATAGCCTTCTTTCATATAGTAAAGCCATGACTTTCTCTCTTACACTTACTTTTTTGTAATCACAGCATTTTCCTACAGGTCCTCTGTATGGTTGAAGTTTTGATTGTGTGCTTAATAAATGATTAATTACTCTTTTTTTTCTTCTCTGCTTGCTCTGGATTCTTTTCCAGTGCACGTACAGGTTCTGTAAATCAGTTGTCCAGTGACTGCTCCTGATCGTGTTTGGTTGATCCATGGCAAGGCTGTAGAAATACATCATCAACCTCCTTTGGCTTTCCTTCTGTAAATCTGACCTGTTTATTTTTCTCCTTCTCTGGATTTTATCATTCCATTAATTTCTGCAGTCATTTAGATTTTTGGAACAGAATGTGGGCACCTGGCAGAAACCCAGGACAGCGTGCTTTCCTGTCGTACTTGTGCTTACAATGAGTTACAGTGTTTTGGCTGTACAATAAACCATCCTGTGTCTGATCTTTCCATGTTAGGATGTGGAAACTAAATGTCTTGAACAAAATTTCTGGGGCTATTACAAGTTCAGTTCAAAACCCATATTACTTGGGAATTCTTGCAAGACTAGTATAGTTCTTCTTAACATACGCTCACTCTAGTATAGGTACGGTTGTCAGCTGTGATAAAATGCCATCGTTAAACTCTGTTACTTTCCTGTTCCTTTATCAAAGGCAGGGTAAAATTCCTCTGAGTAATAGGGAATTGGCAGTCTGTTTTCAACATGGAAAGTGCTACCTGTTAAAATGAAAATCACAACTGTTACACTCCCTTATATTCTTCCTTAAAACTTCCTTGAGCAAGAGCAGCTGCAGAAAGCCTGGGAGTTAGGCAGCTTGTACACATGCAGCAAGCTTTAACAATCACCATGTTTCATAACCTTTGAGTGATCTCTTGCTTGTCCCTTGTGCTCTATCGCATCTATGGTGTTTCAGAAATTTCTGTGTTGATTTGGGGCTTCATTTTTGTTGCATGCTTGGCCTGATGCATCACAGTGCAGTTAATAAATTTTTCAATTTTTTCTGTTCCAGTCATGATGTCTTTTCAACTTTATTTTCAAACTAATTTAAATATATTAGATGCAAGATTATCTGTCATGTTTCCCTGATTGCCTTGAAACTGAGTGCCTTCAAAATTTTTAATTTTAATTTTAGTCAGGAAATTTTTAAGGAACAGACGATGCTTGGGAATGCACCAATGTAATATGAAGGTGTGCAATGTATTTATTTTATAGCCAGGAAGATGACTTCTTGGATAGACCCACAATGCACTTCTCATTTCAAACAAACGTGTCTTCAACATAGGCACAAACCAGAGTACTATAAATGTCAAATGACGACACTTTCTTTGTAGAAGAGCATAGCATGTAGCAGAGTAATTTAGAAAGATATCAGTTCTGGTTCTTTATAAGTGTGGAGACTTTCCAGTGAACAAGGACAAGTGATGGAGTATCAGAGTGCATTACGATTGAGTCTAGTGTGGACAGCAGTTGTGGATAAGCATCCTTGTATAACAAAGTGACCAGCCATAATGGAAGAGCAGGAATCTAACTTTTCTAGCTCTAGGCTGTCTAAAAAAGAAACTGTTGGCTGGCTGATACAATGAAAACATCAAGCTGTAAAAGATTTAAACTCTCTTCCCTAACTGTAAAAGTATATTGATCTAAGCTGTTATTGCAAGTTAGAACCAGCCTATAGAAGTGAAGAATTGAGCATAGTGAAGCCTTTCTTATCTTTTCTCACGCTTTTTGCTTCCACATTGATCTGGTTTGCCAAATGAAAGAACAGGCAAGCACTTGCAGTGGTACCTTGGTGCAGGAGTTGTCCACTATTTTGTTATCTATTGTATGACAATGGCACCATGGGCTGAAGAGTGTCTGTTTGTGGGGTGAAGTACTTTGCTACAGTTCTGCCAGATTTTCCACTCTTCCATGGCATCAAAATGCTTTGCATATTTCATTGGCAGGAAAGTGCTGAAGTACTGCTGTTGCCATGACTGCATTTGTTTCCCAAACATCTCATTTGTACCCTACAAATGAGCATGGCTGTCACGCCACACTGGGTTCTCTTCAGTGAATGAGAACTTTACCCTGGGATGACATAGGCTACAATATTAGGGACAAGGAGCATCTTTTTGGATGAGTGTGCTTCATCAATAATACTTCTTGAAATTCCTGAAAAAAATTCCTGCCTCAAGACAGCTGTGTATAAGATTTGACAATTTCCCTGCTTTTATGAGTGTGGTGTTAAAAGGCTCATAAATAAATATTTCTACATGGTGTCAAAATTTCACTGCTTTGTGCATCCCTATAAGCCAGTAGAAGGTATTCAGTCATCCTGGCCCAGATTGAGGTAAAATACTAGCCATCATGAATGAACCTGACAGTTCAGAGGTAGCATATTTTGTATGTGGTGCCAGATGCAACAGTACTCTCAAGTAATAAGGAATTTTCAGCACATTAATATCAGTATAAAATATGTGACTCGGCCCTGCATGCTAACATTAAAACCCTTCCACAGTCCTGAACTGGACTTCTTGTTCTAGAGGCAGTACCAAAGGAAATGAAAATCAAAGGTAAACAGCCTGCAGCAGGTAACAGGACTGATGCAAAATATTTTTTCAGAGACAGTAGATGTTATTTTAAAGATACATGCAAACAGTTGCTGGGATGCTGTGGTTACAGAGGCAAAGAGCTTTTTGTCAAGCTGTTTAATAGTTAGGAAGATAAAATTACAACATATGTTATCAATTAACAAAATGTAAATTTGCTAAAGTAATTTTACATTCAGAAATTACAGAAGAACGATTTCCTGGAGCATAGTCATAAATATTCCTTTCAGAAGCAGAAGGAATTTGTATGCACACAGAATATACTTTAGTTATGCCTATGTTAAATAGCTGGCTTTTGCCCATGTAGAGAGGTGATGGTCTGTGAGGTCAGTGCATACCAGGAGTGTCAGAGTTCTGCATCTTGCCCATCTCAGTGGTCTTATTATAATTAATTTCTCAGTTCTTACAGAAGAGAAAACATTATTTTTTCCCTACTCATATATATGCAAATACACATCACTTAATATTTACAGACTGGCTAGAGATACAAAGTATTATGTTAAGTAACTTCAAGTAACCTGTGCAGTAAACTTATTGTTAAGGGAGTTTCAATGTGACAAACTTTCCTTTTGAGATTGTACGTTTGAAACTTGCTTAAATAAGCAAATAGTAATTGTGCTAAGCTAATACTTGAAATAAACAAGGAGTATGCCGATGTATGTGACAGACCTACAAACCAAGTAGGGACAGTCTGTTCGTGGCAAGCAGCAGAAGAAATTCTGTTCCATGGAAAATGGTCATTATAGAAAATATACATGAGAAAGTAGTAAATATTGGAGGGAATCTTTCATTCAGAAACAGGAAGACTAGAGTGGATTTGAAGTAAAACAGGCCAGGATGTTTGACAGAGGTGCTGAGAAAGCCTGCACTGTGCAAGTGTTCAAATGGAATAGGAAATAAATTTATGTAGGCGATGATGAACTTACTCTAGTGTGGATATTATACTATGCTGTGGAAGATTCAAGTTTCACTGTAGCTGTGTGTTGAAAGAGCTGCAAGGTCACCAGCATGCTTTTTTTAAAAAATAATTCAATTTATGTATTTATTCTATTGTTTGGGCACCTTCTTATGTTTTGTCAAAGGTATAGCAATAATTTTTGCAATTAAAAGAATCATGCATTGATCACAGCTAAAATTTCACAAGCAGCTTTGCAGTGCTCACTTACTTATAGCAGAGACCCTACATATGGAGTTTTGCCCTACTTAGGAGGACACAGCATTTATACAGTGTAACTACTTGTATTGATAATGCAATAATCTCTTCTTCAGTAATTGATATTCAGATTTATCAAACACTGTGATCAAAATTGAAATTACTCATCAAATCATTTCTTGAGCTGTTTATGGTTTCAAGAGAGAATATTTTAAAATAAACTGTTTCCTTTTTGTGAATGGCTAATTGCACTCCCATAATATAAATTCCCATTTGCCACCAAGCACAGACTAGTTTATATCTGACAACTCCATGAAAAACAGGCTAAGAGAAGCCCAACAGAGTAGAGAACACCCAAGAGACTGGGTTTTACAGTTCACATCTGTCCTTTTTTTTCTGCTTTACTTGACAACTGATTGAGAAAAGCAGCCATCCAACTGCAGTTGTGTTTAAGTCTGCATTTCAGTGATAAATCATATGAGGTTGTGTTCTTAAAAAGCCGATGGCCTGAACTGATTTCAAATCTCTGACCCTAGAATATATGCACAGAGAAAAAAACCTGACAAGATCCGATATTGCATAGGTGACAGAAATAGAATGTTATTTTTCTTATGAGGATACTTAAGTTTCACCTACAGTTTGAAGTATGTCTCTCTGTCTCTAAATAATGTAAATAATAGAGGGCTATATATAAGCTATACTATGTGGAGCTTCCAAGGCTAGTAGAAACAAGCCGACACAACGATCTGCTGAGATGCAGTATCACACAGAGACACCAAATGGGAACGGGCTCTGTCTCTGTGAGAAGCCCTAGTCCTGTGGGCTAGGAAGTCTCATGTTTTACTGAAGCCTCTTGGTAGAGGTAACTAACCTAGCTAGAATTCAAACATATCTATCTCTGTTGCTTCCAGGTCCATTTCTAGATTGTTCAAGGCTAGCTAGGGCTTTTTGCACACATTATGTTATACTGTGTTACACATCCCAGGAGTTATTTAATTTCTCACTCATTGGGGCTGTCCTTTAATGAGAGCTAAATTATAATTAGGAGCCCCTGGTTCTGATTATAAAATAAAGCTGCATTTTCTGAGCAGCACAAGAGATAGAACGTTTACCTATTACTTAGACTCTAGTACTTGACTAGTAACACTCCTACAAGTGAATGATTCAGTTAAATCTTCAGTTTTGTTCTTAAGAGATGCTCAATACTTCCTGGTACATGTGAGTGCCCTCAGGTGTACAGGTTGACACAGAAGCTCAGAGCATTTAGTTCTGCATCTCCTCAGAGACCTGCAGAACACTGCAACACACTGCCATTGGTACAGCACAGAAAATGTCAGAAGTTGTTGTTCAAACTTGCTCAGCAAATGCTAAATAGTTCTCAGGAACCTTTTCTGGCATTGACAGTCTTAGACCATTTCTCTTATGGATTCTGTTAAAAACTGTAGTGGAATAGACCATGTTACATTTCTTTATAAAGTTCATGTAATTACTGAATATTGAAGTACTTTGGTGCCTTTCTCCCTACGGTTCTATTGTCCTATCAGTTATAAGGACTACTGCAATAGCAGACCTTTTCATGGAAAACTGGAATCAAAAAACTTGTAGAAGAGATTTTACTTTTGAACCCTCTGTGACTTCCTATAAGCACCTATTAGCTGCAAATGACCAGTCTTCATTTTAACTTTACCTCACTGTAAAGCTCAGAAAGAAAATAATCAATGTATGGAAAACAGAAGAGAGGCAGAGAAATAGAAGCAGTGAAGGCAGTTAAGTGTTTTTAAATGTAGAATTAAAAAATATAACACAAAATAGGAAACAATATAAAACCTTGACAAATCTTTACCCCAAATCTGACAGATCATCCATATTTTTATATGGATTCAATAATCATCATTGCTTCGCGAACAATCTAAATTCTGTAGCTTAGATTTATATTGTAAGTCTTCACTTTATCCTGGAAGACACAATTAGTTTTAAATAGCTACATGGAAAAAAGTGATTTGTGATTGTGAATGCAGACAGAATCAGGATGCCAGGGCTGGATATACTGTAATTCCTCTTCACATTTGCCTTGGCTAAGAAATAGGGGAACATTTTCTGTCAAACACACGTTTTCTCTAATTGCTCAATTAATAGATCCTTGTAAGTAGTAGATGCAAGTACACGTAAAATAAGGAATGGTATCAGGTATGGTGCATTGAACTATCATTCTTTGTGATAGCTGTCTCCCAGTTGTCCTTTGTGATGCCCTTACATTGCTGTGAGAGGTAAAGAAAACAGGCCGCATATTACAGAAACAGTGAATAAAAGCATTTCTTTGTCCTGAGTTCCTACATTTTCCTTTCTTGATTTGAGAAAAAAATCCCTATGAATTCAAAAGTGACCATTTATTTGACAGTGTTTACACACTGTATTTGTAATACTTTCAGGTGATACTAATGCTCACTCACATCTTGATTAGAAACATTGTCTAGTAACCTGTTCAATTATCACTTTTGTTCCTTACACATCCAATCAATACCTTAAAAATATTTTATTAGATAAATATATGAAGTAATTCAATAAATATCTGTTAACTTCTCCTTGAACTGTTCAGAGAGCTATTTTAGGACGACTTCCTCGTACTCAGATGTAGTCTACAAATACAGACTCAAGTATATCAACGTGGTGATGTTACTTTTATTGATTGGGAATATCAACTCCATGGTACATCCCGTTAGGACAAAAGTAACTTTTACATCCTCATCTCACATTTCATTTGTGCTTTGCAAAATTATTTTGCATTTAAAAATTCCAGTGATTCAGGCATGGGCTAATTTTTAAATATTGAAGCAATCTGAAGTAAGAACATAATTAGTTTTTTTTACTCAAATAGTATCAGTAATACTAATATACTTTCATTTATAAAAACAAAATTTTCTGGAGGCAACCTCACGTTCTAAATGCAGCTTTCAAATACACTGGCACAGATCCAGAAGTAATAGAAATCATTGGACCAAATTAACGAACACTGTGCAAACTGTCATGTTACATACTTTGTAGATGTGTCTGTTTCAGAGTTCACTATTATTTCAGTTATTCCCAAAGTGAGATTAGAGCAGCATGCTTTTTTTTTTTTTTTTTTGTAAAACAATTAATTAGGGGGGTTTATTAAGGAGAACCATAATTTCCCTGTTATGAAGCTCAAGATTTGATTAAAAGGTCATTCTGGTATTAGACATATAGTCCCTGCTCTGAAAAATGTTGGAATTTGACAAGGTCTAAGCTTCCAAAATCCTGAATATAATTTAGACATTTAAATTAATTAAGACTCCTGTAATGTGCTACAAAGTAGCTGGACATCTAGGAGATTTAAAGTATTCATCAGATGCTAAATAGTGATACTTAGAATTCTGAAACATTAAAAAACTTTGACTGAGCTTCTTAAACTTTAGTATCACATGTTAAACAAACCTGAGCTCATATCATCCTGTATGACTGGTTGAGAGTCACTGAGAGATTTTTATTTTAGATGAAAAAAGGATTAAAATAAAATTATCAACTTATCAAAGCTATCAGAAAGTCCTGGCCTCAATATATTCTATGCAGCATTTAATTTAAAGTAGTGTCTGACATGACACTTAATGAGATAATTTGGGAACACAGTAGTAATAAGGAATAATATCTCTAAACTAGGGACGTGATTCAGACTAATAACCTGAAGATATTAAGCAGCACTGTTGCCATTCATTCTAAATGACAGCCTGAGTCCCTTCCTTCTCATTGGTGTTCAGAGACAGAATTCATAATGAGTCCCAGATATAAACCCACAAAATTATTTGAAATAATTTGCGCCACTTAACTATTTAAATATGAGAGTGAAGAGTAGTAGCCTCTGTACTCTGCTTCTGGCTATGGGTAACTCCTGAGTGGAATAAACTGAGGTGCTCCTGGGAAGTAAATTGTGTTGGGTTCACAAGTGAGTATTTCAAGTGGATCTGAGATGGATCTGCCCTGAGTAGCATGGCGACACCAGAGGAAGTCTGGATGCACTATACTGTGTAAGCCTGAAGTTTCTCTTCTTCAGACTTGCATGGTTTAAAATTACATCTGTCTGAAATGTACCTGTGAAAGGATTTTTCGAACAATGTCTCCTGATCCAGTGAGCTTTTAATTTTGACTTCATGAATTTTCATGAGAAAATTAAACTCTAGATTTTGTTGCTATGAGAAATGGGAAAAGATGACATTTTAAACCTGGAGAATCAGAATCTCATTTAACTATATTTTAAATGTAATCCTGTACTCTTGCTCTAGTTCTGTTTCTTAATTATTGTTATAAAAGTGGAAAATAAGCCAGAAGAGTGAATATATGGCCTGCAATAGCTGAAACAGCAGTTCCTCAGAAAGATTGTGCCACAGCAACTACAGATTTGGGCTTTCTTTTTAGTGCCTGCCACCCCTCCTGCCAGTTGCCAGGCAACACAGGCAGTCCCAGGATGCAGAAGATTGCAGATAAACCCAAACCACACCAAACTGAACCAAGCTCTCTCTGGGCCATGGTTTAACTTCAGATGGCAGCTCAGCCGCTCGCTTATTCCCCCTTGACAAGACAGGGGAGAGAATCAAAGGGTGAAAGTGAGAAAAGGCGTGGGTTGAGGTAAAGACAGTTCAATAGGTGAAGCAAAACCCATACATGCAAGCAGAAGAATTCATTGACTACTTCCCATGGGCAGGAAGGTGTTCAGCCATCTCCAGGAAAGCAGGGCTCCATTGCACGTAAAAGGTTACTTGGGAAGAAAAAGGACTCCAAAAGTCTCCACCTTCTTTCTTCCTCCCACTTTTTATGCTGAATGAGCATGATGTCATGTGGTATAGAATATCCCTGTGGTCAGTCAGGGTTAGCTGTCCCGCCTGTGTCCCAACAAACTCCTTGTGTGCCCCCAGCCTACTCACTGGGGCAGTGTGAGACGCAGAAAAAGGCCTTGACCCTGTTTAAGCACTGATGAGCAGTAATGAAAACTTATCTTTTTTTTATCATCATCATCATCATTATCATCATCATCAATGCTGTTTTCACTAGAAATCCAACACAAGGCCTCATTCTTACTACTATGAAGAAAATTAACTCTATCACAGACAAAAACAGCATACTCTGTACAGATCTTTTTCACTGTAGATTTAGCTATTCCTGATTCCAACTCAGTGGTTGTCTCCTCTCTTGTTGGAGCTGAGATTATTACCTATTGAAGACTGATGTAGTAGTAACATTTAACCCAGTGTGACTTATGCATAGAGAGATTGTTCTGTGAAATACAGATATCTTTTCCGTGGATCCATGACCTGTTTAGTCACAGCAGTGGAACTTGCACCTTTTTGGGACATACAGAGAGAAAGAATGCAGCTATTTAAACAACCTCAATTTCAACAAATAAACTTAAGTAGACAGAATTTATTTATATAGCTTTAATTTAGTCAGAAAGAGTTTAATGTTTCTTCTCTTTGAAGATAAATCCTTTGCTTTCTGTTCACTTGGAAAATGAGGGTTAAGTTATTTGAAAGTGTGGCAAATGAAAAGAACACAATCACTTAGCACTGTGCTTGCAGCTTTTCTTAGTGTATTTAAAAATAATAGATTGTTATCCACTCAGTCCTTGTTAAAAACATTCAAGCTTTCCTTTGGAGGTCACTAGTTCAGATAAATAACCCGTATAACTGGATGGGTTCTCAAATCAGAAGAGTTCACTAGTAGGCTGTGGTATCTGAAACAGCTTCTCCTGAACAATGGTTGCATAGAGTTGTTTGCTTTTTCAGTAATACTTATCACCTCATTAGACTCTTGCTTCTATACCTGGCAATGCTATTAGCAGAATTGCTATTGGCAGATGGTAAAAAGGCAGGATGGAAAACAAAAGGCAGCTTCAGATGCTAGTGGTTAGGAAAGAACCAATTACCCACATTTGTGTATCCATAGTCAGTTTAACAGTCTTGTTTTAAGAGCTGCTAATTAGTTAAAATATAGCTACTCCCATTAATACAACACTTCCATTATAAGTGCTCTGCCATGAAACATTTATATAACTGTAAAATAACTATATGTACTCTGAATAACATAAGTAATAATTCTGCTGGGACAGCTTGAATTAATGCTGTAGTTGCAGAATCATAACAGAAAGCAAAATGGTATGATCAAAGGAGTCTCTTGCTCCACCTTGAACTCACTCTTTAAAAAAGGGAAAACAACTAACTTACAAATGCCTAGTAAAATATTCTGCTTCTGTGTGCAAAGAGCTTGTCAAAGCAATCTGCTTCAAAAAATTAGGAGGAGGAGGTACCATTTAAATTAAACCATCCTCTTATTTCTGACACAGTACGTAGATTGTCCTCCAGTTTGGAAAAATCAGGATTTGTACATGCCATTTACTTAAGCCTGTGATGTTTTAGTAATCTCTTCTTGACACAAGCATCCAAGTTTAGGAGTCAAATTTTATACTTGGGCTCCAGCAAGTATGATAGTACGCAGATGTGCTTAATGGCAGCTTTCTAATAATGCAACAATAGACATTATTACTTCAGTTGGCATCCACCCCCCCAGAGAGCCACCTACACATCACCAGAATCTAAAGCTGAAATTTTAGATATATATTGAGAGCTATAATGTTATTAAGAAAAACCTCTTCCTGTCAGTGAGAAGGTGCTTTTGAGCACTTTTTAATCCAACATATGATCTTGTTACTGTATTACTATTTCAGACTGGTGATCATTTTGTCTACTTGTGATAGGGACAGAGGAAGAATTTGGAGTTAGTACATCTACAGCTACCAAAACTGAGCTTTCTTTCAGTCCCTCTAACACTTTGGATCCTGTTGATGGTTTTAATCTCATCATGAATACATTTGTGTGCCTTGTAAGTTATGAGTTAAAATGCTTCAGTATTGGAATGTTGTATAAGAATTGTTCCACATAGAAACCTTTTAAAATGAAGTAAAATTCTGTAAATGTAAAATTTTAATGCATAAATATCTACTCTCTGCAACTTAACAAAGGAATATTTGCATTATTTGCAAATATTTCTCTTTTTCTTCATTTGAAGCTGTGGCCATGTATACCAGAACTTCATTTAATGTCTGAAAAATACTGCATCAGGGGAATGCGAAACAGCTTGATATTTTTTCTTTACCATCACAATTCTAAATCTACTGCTTAGAAAGTGTTTTGAGGGCAGTGTTAGGAATTTCCCCATGGGTGCTTTGTTGTATTGTTTAGAAACCTCACAATTTTAATGTTGTTTTGTTGTTTTTGTTTTTGTCATCAGTTTCATTTTTTGAACAGCAACAAAATTAAAGGGTTTCAAATAATGGCCATGTCCTCTATATAAATCCTGAAGAGCACCAGAGATTCAGCAGGGGAAGAGGACTGTATGTGACCGTGTAATATAAAAGCTCTGCCTACCTGTTTGTACCTCTGCAGTTGGGGCTTGTAGGGTTTTCTGACATTGAACATTGCACAGCTGCTGAGTTGTACTACAACCCCGTTGGTGTGACCTGCTCTTGTATCATTATGTCTTGAGGCAGACAAATTATCAGAATTTGCTGAAACTTTGAGCCTCAAGAACCTCCATTACAGTATAGCCATCATGGGTAGGACTTGGATTTTTAGGCCAACTCTTGAAACTTATTCATATGCCTAATACAGAAGCACAAGAAAAAATATTAATATAATGAAAAATTAGTCCTGGATAGCTGACAGAATATATTTTCAGTCAATCTCCAGTTGTAAGTAATGTAATTTTGAAAAAACAGATTGAGGTTGAAATTTGGCCTCTCTCCAACGTGAAGTAGTTTCACCTGACGAGGTTCAAACTGGAGCACTAACTGTGTGATATTGGCAGTAAAGTGATAATATGTCATTACCTATGCCATTTATTTCAAGGTGGGGCAAGTGGTGAATGTAGTATGACAGGGAAAATCAAAATCAAAACACAGTGCATCAGTTCATTTTAATGCTTATTGCAGTAGGTCAGAACAGCTCCTTTGATGCAGACTTGGAGTGCCAGAATATGCTTCTTGGAGTCTGCATCCACCTCTGAGATGAGGTTCTTTTCTAAGTGCAGATCTAGCTATATTGCCATTTCTCCTTCACCAACTCACAAATACCTTAGCAGCTTCAGAGGAGCTGGAACCTTATCATTAGCTGTAAGGAGCTTGAAGGAAGACACGGCAGATTTTGAGAAGAAAAAGTCATTGGAGCAATAGATTTTCTGTTTTGGACATCTAAAATTAATTTTAGTTATAATAGTGTTAGTAGGCATGTTGCCATCCTCTTCAGTTGAAATGGCATATGGCCCTCTGTGAGGTGCCAGTTGGGAAGCTATTATAAGCAGTCTGGTAACTAGAAACAGTGTAGATTCTTCACCATTAATGGCTGATTCTCAGTTGGACAGTGAAAGATAAAGTGAGGGATAAGTGGTGAGGAAAAAAGAAAGGTAATTAAAAAGTGTCTAAAAGCTGACTTCAGCACCTTTTACAGATGATAGGGACTGCTCTGGGCTAAGTTAGCTCTTAAGAGAGGTTTAAACTTCAGGTATGTTCTTTACAAAAATAATTTTAAAATTCTGTTACATCTTTTGAAAAAAAATATGCCTGTTGACTGTGTGCGGTTGACACTCTATAAGAGTATCCTTGGGACTCTCAACAAAATAGAGTTTCTTGAATAATCTGCCTTTGTGTTTACCACTGGTTGTTTACTTAAACCATAATGTTTTCAAAACAGGAAACATGCAAAATGAAGATTATGAGTTGGTGTATTAATTTTGACTTCTTTTCCTAAAACGAATACAGCGAAACAGTTGGCAGGACAGAATAGCAGTCTGCAAGCAGAAAGCTGTGGTGAACACGTTCAGTTTGTACTGAGTGAAAAAAGTCTCATTAAAGCACTGTAAAATTCTTTTGGAGCTTCATGTGTGTATAGGACAATATCTGTGTTTCTGACGGTTGATGGCTGCTTTTCTGAAAGATTCTGGTTTATATTTAGAGCAAAATACATAAGCTCATTTGTCTCCTTCAACATTCATTCTAACATTGATACTTTAATGTATTAAGATACACTTTTTCATCCTACTCTGCAATTTGCTATACTCGCCTACATCATCATTAGATTAATACTGCATTAATAAAGATGACAGGAGATTTGCAATAAATACCATCCATTTATGTTTACCAGTGTTTGAGTTCATGAGTGAATCATATCCTTTTTCTGCAAATTTAAAAAAAAAGAGATTTTGGGAGGGCAAGGCAAACTGGTCTCAACTTTAAGTTTTTCTCAAACTCTCCCCTCTGAATTTATTCCAGATTGTTGTGTGTGGCTAACTGTGTTCACACCAGAACATAGAATGAGGCACATCCCTCCCAAAATCAATTTTTCTGTTTTTATTTAAAACACAGCTGTTCATGCTTTATCCATGTACCAACAGATTGATATCATAGAATAGTAGAATGATTAAGGATGGAAAAGACCTCTAAGATTATCAAGTCCGACTGTCAACCTAATGCCTGACCACTCTTCCAGTAAAGAAAGTACCTCAGTTCAGCCAATCTAAACCTCCTCTGGCACAACTTGAGGCCATTTTCTCTTGTCCTATTGCTAGTTACTTGGGAGAAGAGACTAACTCTCACTCACTACAACCTCCTTTCAGGTAGCTGTCCAGAGTGGTAAGTTCTCCCCTCAGCCTTCTCTTCTCCAAGCTAAACAACCCCAGTTCATTCAGCCACTCCCTGACAGACTTGTTCTGCAAACCCTTCACCAGCTGCATTGCTCTTCTCTGGACATGCTGCAGCACCTCAATGTTTTTCTTGTAGTGAGAGGTTCAAAGCTGAACACAGTGTTCAAAGTGTGGCCTCACCAGGTGGAGTTACAGGGGGATGATCACTTTCCTGCTCCTGCTGGCCACTCTTTCTGATTCAGGCCAGGATGCTGCTGGCCTTTTACCTCTGGGCAGCTCTCCAACCACTCTTCCCCAAGCCTGTACCATTGCATGAGGTAGTTATTACCCAAGTGCAGGACCTGTACTTGGCTTTGTTGAACCTCATACAACTGACCTTTGCCCATCAATCCAGCCTGTCCAGGTCCCTCTGGAGAGCCTGCCTACACGCGAGCACATCAACAGTACTGCCCAATTTGGTGTCATGTGCAAACTTATTGAGGATGCACTCGATCCCCTCATCCAGATTATTGATAAAGATACTAAACAAGAGTGGCCCCAGTACTGAGTCCTGGGAACACCCCTTGTGACCAGCTACCGTATGGATTTAACTCTGTTCATCACAGCTCTCTCTGCTTGGCCATCTAGCCAGTTTTTTACCCAGCGAAGAGTACACATATCTGAGCCATGAGCCACCAACTTCTCTTGGAAAATACTGTGAGAGACAGTGTCAAAGGCTTCACAAAGGCTGAACTTTTATATAGTCCAGACAGGCAGCATCTGCAGCCTTTCGCTCATCCACTAGGTTGGCTTTTCATGAGCCCATGTTGGCTGGGCCTGATGTGGTTGTCCTGAACATGCCATGTGAGTGCACTCAAGGTGAATGACTCCATAATCTTCCCTGGTACCAAGATCAGGTACTGTAGTTCTCTGGATGCTCCTTCTGGCTGTTGTAAATGTGTCACACTGGCGAGCCTCCACTTGTCTGGGACCTCCCCTGTTAACCAGGACTGTTGATAAATGTTGGGGAGTGTTTTGGCAAGGTCCTCTGCCAGCTCCGTCAGAACTCTCTGGTGGATCCCATCTGGCCCCGTAGACTTGTGAGTATCCAGGTGGTGGTCATTAACTGCTTCCTCCTGGATTATAGGGGGTTCGTTCTGCTCTCCAATCCTGCCGTCCAGCTCAGAGTGCTGAATACCTTGAGAATAACTGGTCTGACTATTAAAAACTGAGGCAAAAAAGTCATTAAATACCTCAGCCTTTTCCTCATCCTTGCTGGCAATGTCCCCACTGCCGCCTCATACCCCTGCCCCCACCCCCATCCAATAAAGGATGGAAATTCTCCTTGGCTCCCGTTTTGTAAATATATTCGTAAAAACATTTTTTGTTATCTTTTTTGATAGTGGATGGATGGAGTTCTAGATGGAGTTTAGCCTTTCTGATTTTCTCTGCATGACCTAATAAATCTTTGTTGACTTCTTGAGTTGCGTGCTTCTTCTTCCAAAAGTAGTAAACTCAATTTTATTTACCGAGTCCCAGTAATAGCTCCCTGTTCAGCCAGGCTGGTTGTCTTCCCTGTCACTTCATATTTCACCACAAGGGGACAGCCTTCTCCTGCACCTTTAAGAATTCCTTCTTAAAGAATGGCAAGCCTTCCTGGACCCCTGTGCCCTTCATGACAGTCTCCCAAGGGACTCTCTCCAACAGTGTCTGCCCTCCAGAAGTCTGTGAGAGACTTTCAGAAGGATATCTTCCTTGTTGGCCTTCCCCTTCATCCTTACCGTAAGCACTTGACCTTATCATCACAGTTGTTGGGCTCTATACAATCAAAACACTCCCTAACATACAAAGGCACCTCACTACCTCTGCTTTCTTGCCTATCCCTTCTAAAGAGCTTCTAGCCAACCATTGCATCGTTACAGTCATGAGAATCATCCCGCCACATTTCTGTGATGGTGGCAAAGTCTTAGTTATCCTGGTGAACAATGGCTTCCAGCTCCTTGTGTTTGTTACCCATATTGTGAAACACTGGTGTAGATACACTTGAGCGGGACTATCAATTTTATCCCCAACACTGGTATGCAACTCCATGGCTCATCTCTAGTGAGCCTGGGCAAGTTCCTCTATATCCATGTACTAAATCGTTGATCTCAAATGACTAATAAGAATTCAGTAGGCATGAGAGTCAAATTATAAAATATTTACAAAACTTCTACTGAGATGTGTGGAATGAAGGAATCCATACTCACTGCTTCCAACTCTCACCTGTATGTCCCATTTCTTCATGCTTGAACGTCGGGCTAGCTGGCTGGAGTGGTCCTTGGGAAATGTCTGACCTTCTTATGACTTGTACCCAAGTACAAATTCCCTCTTTCTGGAGCTGGGGGTGGGGCAGGGGGTGTTTGCATGCATTTGTGGATTATTGTAAAATGGTGATAAAAATGTAATGAGGTAAATCTCATTGTACTGCAAAGGTTAGTGATGAACATACTCTCAAGTGGAATTTCAGCGGCTTTGGTGTGGAAGATACTGCAAATTCAAAGCAATTTTGTTCTTCTAAATAAGTTACGTGTTTAGTTCCACACCTTAGTTATCTAGAAAAGAATTGTGTTAAAAAGCTGTAGTCACAGGAAATAATTTGAGATCACAAATGTAACAACACTGCAAGAGGACAGAGATGGTCTCTTGCAAGGTTTAAAACCTTATCTCCTGCAGGATATGTCAAGTAGTCTGTTTCCTGTGCTCTTGAGAGGTATTTTGTATTTTATATATGTTAGAATGATTTCAACATTTTTCTTTATGTTCTGCTTGATCACTAATTGGAAGAATAAACTAGTTCAACTCACAGAATTTCCTGCAGAACTTTCTGTCTGTTAACCACTGAGCAGAACGGCACTTCAGTGCTGAAGGAGCTGGATTGGCTTGCCCTGTCGTTGAGTGTTCTGAAAGACAGTTTAACCTAAGTGTTTTCCCCGGTAACACCACATGAACCTGTGACTTGTGTGGGTCTGGTCAGTTTGGCGGTTGTGCTGTTACTGACTTCCGGGGGTATTTTGTCACAGATCTGATTGTTTTGTGGACCTGGTGTCTAAAAATATTTTTAGAATCTTGCTGTTGTTTAGAGTGGCAGGAAACTGACATCATACAATAGAACTTGTATTCTTCTTCCATGACTTGATTTGGCTGAGGTTGTTGCATTATATATCATTCTGATGTATGCTTCAAACTGTTCTGTGACACCACTTATCCGACACATGAAATAACAAAGACAATGTGATCATATTGTGCGTGGGGTATTTTACAGATAGGAGGCACAGTTCAGCATAACAAAATAGTGCGCTGTCTCCTAAAATAGAGCATGCTGTCTCCTCTGACACTGCCCTCATAGAAAACTTCTGTGATCAAATCCCTCCTCACTGTCATGCCACCTTCCCCCCTGTTAGAAATAGATTTTTTGTCAATCCAGATTCTTCTACTTAACAATGTATTTAATCATATAACATTTATACCATTGGGCACTAATTTTATAGTGCTCTGAAAGAGAAATAGCTGGTTTCTCCCATTCAGTTGGAAGAGTACACCCACAGATGTGGACTTGTCTTGTGAGCTATGCACATGGCATGCTTTCTGGCTTTGCTTCAAGCCCTTGGCATTAAGCATAAACTACCTAAACTACTGCAAGTGAAGATGTCTAATGGCTAACAATGGATCTTATGGATAACGATCTTGTTAACTGAGGATGAATGTGGAACTGAGGACTGAAAGGCAGTGTCCTTTGGGAATGTGAGGTTGCTCAGGCCAAATAAAGCTGTCTGGGTGTAACTGCTGTTTGGCAAGTTGAGTTGTTACAGGGAAGCTCTACTCAAAGGCCCTTCCTTTTTTTTTTTTTTTATCTTGACATAAAACTCTTTTAACTGTACATGAGATAGAGACATTGTAGTGTGCATGTATATGTAAGGTTTTTTTTATTTTGGCCCTTTGAGAGGGTAGTATCTGACATCATATATAAAGCATGGAATAATTCTACCTAAAGGGAAAGTTACAAGAACAGTATTTTCAGTAAATACACCAAGAGGAGAGATACAGCTGTTTATCTTTCTGGGAAACAGTGTGATGAAGTAAAATTCAGCTTCTATAATAGACAAGTATTATGCAGTTCTAAGAAATACTGTGTGATTGATATTTGCTCTTCATATGGTTAAATATGATGACTAGTTGCTTTGATTCTCATGGTCTAGTATTGTAACAAGCAAGATTTTCCTTTTTTAGTATTTTGTTACTGGAGATATAAAGTTTATGTATTTATTTCCCCCTTCCAGCCAAGACAATTCTATGATTCTGTGACTGCTACTATGACATAAATATATGTTTGGCAATAATCCTTAAGTAGATGTCTTAGATATACAGAAACCTATAATAGCACAATTTAATTGCAATAATTTGTTACAAAGGACTCTCTTAAAAAGGTAATGGTGGGCTGACCCACCATGTGTGCTCTGGACACATACCCTTCCTCAAAAGGACAAGGGCAGAAAATGGGATGGAAAGTTTGTGTGCTGAGACAAACAGGGAGATAGCTTACCAATTGCCATCAACTCAAGCGAGGGAAAATTAATTTAATTTATTCATAATTTAAAATAAAGTAGTGAGAAACAAAAGCAAAACCACCTTCCCTTCACACTTCTTCCAAGGTTCATCATCACTCCTTCATTCCCAGCTCCTCTACCTCCTCCCCACAACCCTGAGTGGTGCAGAGTGTTGGGGAATGTGAGATGTGGGGAGCGCTGCCAGCACTGGGTATTGCATTTCCTGAAAAGACCAGGGTGTAATAAACTCCGTAGCCTTGGCAATTGGTGTGAGGAACAAGCGTCTTACAGACATAGTCAAAGAGCTTGTCAAAGTCTTCTCTTCCCCTAAGAGGTGTGCTCATGTTCAAAGAAGAATTAACTCAGAGACACCTGATAGCATGTGAGGTAAAGGAGAAGGGATGAGACAGTCACAGCAACATTTCCCAGCTCCCTCATCAGTTATATCCGACTATGAGGAATGAAGACATTCTTTTTCTCTGAAGGATTTGTGTCTTCTACTCGTTTTAAAAGCTTGCTGGGGAAAAATGCCCCAAACCCAAAAACCAAACCAAACACCAAGACGGTTTGACTACCTGTTCAGCTTTTTGTTAGCTCGTTAGTATCAACACTGTAACTAGTGCCAGTCTGGGAAACCTGGGGGTTTTATTGCTAGCCAAGTGCTGGGAACTGCAGAGAGAGGGACTCCTCATCGCTCAGGGGCAATCAGATGGCTTCTGACTGGCAAATAAAACTTGGGTAACTTTTCAGCATAGGGTTTGGGTAGTTCTGGTTTGTTTTTTTTTTTAATACATTGGTTATAAGTATTCAAAGGATTTCAAGCAGGCTTTTTAAAATGAAGATAAAAGAAAATTTTGATCAGACTGTTCATAAATTTAAAAAGCAAGTTTTGCTTGTGTTTATTCAGAAAGATCTTTCAAAATACAAATAGCAAGCAAAATGTGTTGCAGTTGATCTTTTTCTAAATATCACTAATTCTACTATTCTTAGGATGAGGCAATTTTCAAACTGTTGATTCGTTTATATTGGCAGAACTTTACTACATTTCTGGGTTTTATGTATTCAGTGCTTTCATGGAGTATTTTTGAAAATGAAAAGTTTAAAAATGTGAATGACCTGGATTGTTCGGGCTTAATTCATCTCTTTAGAAATTCTTGGATTTTATCTTCTGTTACCAGAGTGCCTTGGGCTTCTGCTTTGTTTGCTAGGTCACATCCTCATGGCATTTTATGAAGATAAAAATACCCTTTAGTGCCATGACCTTCATGTTTTCTCTCTCTTCCCAGGGTCTGTTTTAATAGACTGTCACATAAACCTTTGTACAGTGAAATTTGTTTTAATGTTGGATGGTAGTTACTGTGTCCTTTAACACAAAGTGCTATTTTTCCACTGGAAGATTAAAGCCTTTCTTTCTGTGGACCTTTTGTATCAGCATATTCTCGTGTGCTTTTGGATATGAAAGCTACCAAGCAAGTGAATCACCTTACCTTTTTTTTTGCTACACCTTTGCTAGTCCTGCGTGATATGCAGTTTCCTACTCACTTAATTCAGACCAGATTATTATTTATTTCAATAAATACAGTGTATTTGAAAATTTAAAATTACATTGGTGAAACTTTGAATTGTTTTTTTTTTTTAAGACATAAAGAAAGACCTAGTATTTTTCTTACTTGGACACTTAAAGGATAAATTGTCTTCCTCTTCATGTTAGATATTCAAGAAGAGTTATTGAGATCTATTTTATACCTTTTAAGCGTCTAGATGATTTCATTAAGTATTTTAACAGGGAATATAGTAAGAGAAAGAGATGACAGTGCTAAGCTATTAGTTTGTTCTGCTAGTGTTGGAGCTTTTAATACTTAATAAATAATACTTTCCTTGTTTCTTCCACCACTGTGACAATGTGGCTGAAAATCAGCAACACTAGTGCTTCAGGTTATTGTCAGCTTGTTTATTTGTCTGCAGAAACTCTTGCTGTCAACTTGAATTCTTGTGTAGGTGAATTGCTTTTCTGCAGAGGTCTAAAGAAATCTCATTTATGTTTCTAAACTGATGTTCTGTTTTACTAAGTGCTTAACTGTATGAAAAACTTCAAACTCACGGTCAGTCTATTGCATTTATTGATTTCTGTGCTTAAACAGAAGCCTAGTGTAGGCACCTCGTTGAATCTAGACCTTTGATAGAAATGTTCCTGAGAAATAGGAGTAGCTTTGTTTGCCAGGATATTGGGTTCCATATGAAATTATAGCGATATGCAGTATTTATGCTCAGTAATAGCTATTCAGTTGCCATTTACTTAAGTACTTGGTGAGCATGAGGTTTTTTTATTGTTGGATTTTTTTTTTTATTTTAGAACCACAACTCATTGTTTCTATAGGGTAAAGGTTTTCTTCAAAATGTGGTGATTTTTGATTGCTCTACATTGGCAGATCCAAAGACTACCTATGTTAGTCACCAGGTAAGGAACTGCTGTTTAGTATATGCAAAGCAAAGCAAAATTTTTTAGGATCAATGCCTGTATTTAAATTTCTGAGTACATCTGCAGAAGTAAATGATGAATTACAAAATGAAAAGCTTATTCCAGTGCCCCAGCACTGAGCAATTGCAGGAAAAAACCCAACCTATTTACACATAGAAAATCTCAGCAATAAGATGCCCATAAAATGGGGGATATTCATCTCAACTCAGGGAGAGGACTTGGCCAACTCATTACAATCAGTAAGAATTTGTTCATTCACCTTAATGCGAGCTGGAGCATGTCCTACTTCTCATATCCTGAGTGACAGTGAACCTTTTTAGCTTAGTGCCTGCTGACACTGGGTTTTGGCAGGAAGAATTTTAATGTTCTGTTAAAATACTTTATGGCAAATTAGAATAATCTGAAATGGATAGTGGAAAACTAACACTTTTAAGAACACTGATTTGCTGTGAAATACTACAGTGTATGTTTTGGCAGCCAGAAAGACAAAAGAAATTGCTGGGGAAAAAATAAGTAAAGGTATATTGCATAAAAGACCAAATGTAGTTCAAGGACCCTGTGTCATTTAGAGAGCAAAAAAGATTTACTGAGTTAAAAGCAGAATAGGCATGTTGCTACAGAGAGGAAATACTAGCTAATTGAAGTAGCTATCCTTAACAATAATACAGTTGTTTTAAAATACATTTTTTCTTTTTTTTTTTTACTACAGACCTTTTAAATGATGAACAAAACAGACTCAGAAATGTTCACATCTATCTTGAGCCCCAAATTAGTACGCAATTTTTTCCACAAAGCATGAAATCTCATATTTGAAAAATGCCAGAGATGCTGGTTACTTTTATTTAAGAAAAAATAATAACTGGACATTAAATTATATGTCATGTTCAGCGTGAATAATTTATTTGCAATCTTTTCCTTCCATTTAGGGCACAGACTTGCTTTTAAGAAGCCTGTAAAAGGAAGCTGAGTCAGCCACTTTTTTTAAAATAACTTTTAAACCCTGTGTATTTAGAAACAGTTAATTATTTATGACTGATCAAAAATTATCTGTTAATTTCCTATTTTAAATTGCTTTCTCTTTAACTCCTTGGCTTCTAAATTTAAATGAGAATATCTTTTTAGTTTTATACAAAACAAGAGGTAATTAAGGTATTTATTTATATGTGTGTGTGTTACTTAAGCAGCAGTTGCCAGTGATCCATTGTATATTTTTCCCTCTACCTTCTAAGCACTTACTTTTCCAACTCTGTAAATTAGGCAGCTGTCATAAAAAGGAAAATACAGTGCAGTGACTAATGGCTTGCTATACTAACCCCTCCCACTAAAATCCCTTTTGAGTTCTTTTAACTCAGTATTATACAGCAGCAGTAGATATATATCTATGTAAAAGATACTGTATATAAAAAAGGATACTGTATTTAAAAAAAAAACCACAAACACAAAAAAAAAACCAAAACAAAACAACCCATTCACTTTTATATTTTACTTCCATGGTTTATCCCTTCATATTTGTGAGCAGATAATGAGATAATATGTTTTTACATTTTTGTGGTTTAGCCCTGGCCATCGCAGCTTCTCACTGACATCCCCACCCCTAGCAGGATTGGGGAGAGAATCAGAAGAATGGGAGAATTTGTGGGTTAAGATAAAACCAGTTTAATAGGACACACAAAAAAGGAAGATGATAATAATATATATTAATAATATGTACATAAAACAAGCACTATTTCTCTCCACCTGAAGTTGATGCTATTCAAGACCCCCAAAGTGCCTAGCCTCTCAGCCCCCCCACACAAGCAAAGCCAGACAAGGAATTCATTCACCGCTTCCCAACAGCAGGCAGGTGTTAGCCACCACCCCAAAGTTGATGTGCAAGACCCCAGCTGCCACACCAGCCCCTCATTGCACCCCCAGTTATAAACAGAATATGATGTTGTATATTATGGAATATCCCTTTGACCAGTTTGGGTCACCTGACCTGGCTGTGTCGTCTCCCAGCCTCCTGGGTGCCCCTCACCTTCTCGTTGACCAGGCAGCATGGAAAGCTGAAAAGCCCTTGACTGCTTGGCAACAACTAAAACATCGGTGTGTTATCAGCGCTGCTCTCATCCTAACTCCAAAATCCAGTGCTATACCTGCTGCTGGAAAAGAAGTTAATTCTATCCCTGCTGAAAGCAGGTCAACTTTCAATATAGTATTGCTTATCTTGCATGCATTCAATGCAGCAAAGCTTATTAAAGCATTTCGGCAAATGTGGCCCATGATAATGTATTTCTGCACTTGTGGCCGTTTTTATTGCCCATACCTATAGGTTCTTTTCTGTTAGCTGGTGCTTTTTCTTTATTTTGAATAGGATACTTGAATGGCTTACAGTTAAGTTTTAAGACACCACTTATTTATCAGGTGAAAGCATAATTTTCTCTTTTCCATTCTTGCCAATCCTACTGTCCTTTTATTTTTAAGGTGAAAAGGACTGTAAATCTGCCTGTGTTAGACTTTGAACTGTAATTTTCTACAGTGATCTGAATTCCTTCCTGTGGCGTAGTTTATTCATAGAGGATGAGAGTTTTGTTAGACTGGACTGAGGAGGCTAATGTACCTAGGAAAATGCTACCTAGTGTACATATTTCTCACCCATATCTATATTTTATAGGTCTTCAATACAGTAAAAATAATTCTTTTATGAAGTTGTTGATCAACTTGGTAAATTTTAAAAGTTCATTAATTTACCACTAAAGACCTTGAGTTCAATTGGTCATTATAAAAGTCTGGAAAATATCATAAATAAAATTACTAATGAATTTAAAATAACTTGATTAATTTAAGTACTTCCATGAAGTTATTGCTTCAGTTTTTGAGAAGGCTTAATCAAGGCAACTGATGTTCAGTTAGAAAGCCCTAGAGGAAAATCTAATGTAAAGAACTGGTGATACACTGTGGAGGTTTTCAATTACCATTTTTTATTTATAGCAGAAGATGATAAATAAGTGGAAAACAGCATGTATGCAGTTACTGTCTGCAAAGAATAAAATGTTTGAAAGGTGAAAAATAATACTGAAAACATTTTATTCTCTATTTTAAAATGCAATGTACTTTAAAGAAATCTTAATCAACCATATTATTTTTCTATATTGTTATGACTGGTTTTTTTTCCTCATAAATGTTTAGTGAGCAAATGGTATGAGTAGCTATGAGGAGATTACAAACTCGTTTTTGTTTTGAACACAGTTTAGGATGACTGAGCATTGTTGCAATCTTTTGATGGGTAAAATTTTACGAGTTCAGTCCAGGTTTTGCCAGGTAAATCCAGATAAAAAGTTAGAAAAAAAGGCAAACAGCAAAACCTATCATAACAAATAACAAAAATAAGAAGGAGCTTTCATACACATTAGTAGGTCTGTGTGATGATTTTCATATGGATAGACCAGGCTGTTAAAGAAATTTTAAATTGCTGTAGCATTCTGTAGAAACATGGACAGAGAGAAACATGTAGGGCAGTTTCCACAAAGGTAGAAAAAGAGTATCTGAATGACATGCCAACACCATCCTAAAAGTCTGAGAAGTAGTTAGTTGAACCTGTCTGCCATGAAAATCTTAATGATTTTTGTTTTGTAGAGCTAAATGCATTAGCATTTTTGAGGCACTTGAATGCCATGGTGAGTAGAACTCATACAAGCCCTTGTAAAAGAATTGATCTCTGCTAGTAGACTACTAATGTCTGAAACTGAAATAAACTACATATCAGACAAATGATTAGTTCTCTGAAGATATTTAGAAAGTGCATTCTCTGGACAAACTTTATCTTAAGCCAAAGTTGCCAACTGCATCCTGGGGTGCATCAAGCACAGCATGGCCAGCTGGCCTAGGGAGGTGATTTTCCTGCTCTACACTGCGCTGGTGCAGCCTCACCTTGAGTACCGTGTGCAGTTTGGGTGCCACAGTACATGAGGGATATGAAAATATTGGAGAGTGTCCAGAGGATAGCAGCGAGGATGGTGAAGTGTCTGGAGGGGAAGTCTTAGGAGGAGAGACCAAAGTGCCTGGGTTTGTTCAGCCTGGAGAAAACGAGACTGATGGGAGACCTCACTGGGGTCTGTGGCTTCCTGACGGGGGGAGTGAAGAGGCAGACACTGATCTCCTCTCTTTAGTGACCAATTATAGAACCCAGGGGAAAGGTATGAAGCTGTGAGAGGGAAGGTTTAGGTTGGACACTAGGAAGAGGAGGTTCTTTACTGAGGATGAGTAATTGAGAGTATTAACATCTTCATCATTGAGAGGATGTCCAAGTACTGGAACAGGCTCTCCAGGGAAGTGGTCACAGCACCCAGCTTGACTGAGATGAAGAAGCGTCTGGACGATGCACTCAGTCCCAAGCCCTGACTTGTCTGGCCCTGTGTGGAGCCAGGAGTTGGACTCGATGATCCTTATGGGTCCCATTCAACTCAGGAGATTCTGTGGTCCTATCTCATTCAGTTTACAACCATTTTGTTGCACATGAAGAAAATCACAATATATGAAGAAATGGAAGAATTACTATTACTCAGGATATAGTTCTCTGAGAAACTATTAAGAGTTTTCTGAAATTCATTATCCCCAACAAAATGCATTAAGGAGAGCTCAGTAGTCAGTGCTCTCTTTATTTTAATTTTTTTCTTTATTGAATCATAATTGTGAAAGGACTGCAGTAATAAGTAGTTCAAGTTGGAACAGAGCTCTTTAAATCATTTTCCAGTGGAAGGACTGGATAGGTAACAAAACAGATTATTTAATAGAAATACTTTGGATTTGTCCATGCATTCAAGAAAAATATTAAACGCAGATATTATGAAGTAATTTGATTTACTGGCAAAAAAGTTGCTCAGAGATGGTGGGTAATGGGTCCGAGATGGAGAGAAATGAGACATCAGCAGCTTGCTAACATATACTGTTGATCAAAAGTGCGTGGTGTAAGAGGAATGAATACTGTTCTTGCAGTTCGGAATATGGGAAATATGTAGTGCTTGACTTCTCAGCAGCTTTTAAAGGGTTTGCATGTAAATTAGGTAGCATATTACCTTTTATGACTTTTCTATACTGCTTTGTTCAACAGAAATTTTATTAAAAGTACTAACATTGCTTTGAATGTTCTGAATTGATGGGAAATGAAGGGGGTTGTTTTACACCAATATTTCTGGGTTTTTTTCATTTTTTATATTCTGGAGCTGCATTTCTTTAGAGTTGTATTTCTTTACAGTTGCAGTTGTTCAGCACATGTATACACTCATATACACACATTTTCATCCATAGATGTCTCAAAACCATCTGACTTACTTCAATGCAATATTGTCTGGATTTCATTATTTTTCTCTAATGTTTTTAAGAAATCTGTCATGTGACGGTGTAACTAAGAGTCTCGCTTTCCAAGTCAGTCTGTTTAGTTAGCATCCATTATTCGTGTATCTACAGATGTTTTCTTGAGCCTGTACCTCAGCTTGTACTGTCTCGCTGTTCATTTTCGAGACATGCTGTGTGGAAGAACGTGTTTCACCATAAGAATGGCTTTTTGACAATTGATTCTGTGGCAGGATCTCTGATGAGCTTTTGTGCTACTGTAATCACAGCAGGGGCCAGCTAGCTACTCAAGTACAACTCGGGGAGCTGCTTTGCACCTTCTGGTAAATTATGTCCTCTCCCTAGCCCCCAGGAACTTTTATCTGAGCTAAGGAGAGCATGTGTTAGCTGTTGCCTTGCAATTACATACATGCATTCCATAAATATATCTGACATCCCTTTTCTTTACTATATGTTGTTCCAGCAGCAAAGCTTTGTTTCAGTTCTATGGGATGCAGGTTTCAAAACAGAGTTGCATTTGGGTGACTGAGTTGTAGGAAGGGCAGGCATTTTTAGCCGGCTTGGCTTTGAGTGCTGAAGGAGGGTTTCTGCTCTGATTCATGTTGTTAAACAGCAAGAGTGAAGTTAGGCTTCCTGATGGAAATCTTTTGAATCTCCTTGCCCCTGAAAATAAAAATAGGCAGATACTTACAGGCGGTGGAAGAGAGAACCAGGCAGCTGTGAAATGACGCAGTGGTTTCCAGTGTGACAAATTCCTTGTTCAAGAGTTTTGGCTTTGCCTTTCTCTTAGGAAATGTGAAAATGACAAGTACGTAGGGAAAACTACTCCAATCCTTTGTCTGCTTGCCCTTGGACATAAAACAAGTGAATTAAAATTACACCGTGGAGAGGAAATAGTTTCAGCACTAATCAGACTCTGAATTACTGACTTCTAGGCTTGCTTCTAGGTGGAGATGTGCCACATGCCTTCTGGCTGTAGAAGGCAGAGATGCAACATAAGTAAGTAGCAGTAATAGGCAAGTTACTTTTAATTGGTCACAATATACTGCATGGTTAGTCTAAATCAAGTAAAAGGTATTTTCAGTCTTATGGCACGAAATCCTAGGCGTTTACAGTATACAAACATTTATGGAATTTAATTTTTATATGCCTTCATTCCATCATACTATTGAATAGTGTGAACGTGCAGAACTCTTAGCCTCTAAAGACTTCAGCAACATCAAAAGCAGTGAAAATACTCAGTTGGCTCATATGATTTTGGGGGTTTAGGGCTATTATACTGGAAGCTCATGAGAATTGTGGGAGAGGAAGCTGCTTTTAAAGTTTTAGGGAAACTGATGTACCTGGTTTATTTCAGCTTTAATGTGTATGCACAGGTAGTGAATATATTCATATTTCAGGGAGTATTTCAGTGTTGACTCAAAATATGCACGTGGCTTCAGGGGTGGAAGAAATTTTTTTGCTCAAAGCTTGGAGCTTTTATTAACTGAACATTTCTGAAACATGGTACAGACCTATAAAAATTACTGAAAACTAATAAAATTCTATTTTTCAGAAGGTAATGTGTTTTCAGTAAAAACTTTTTCATTTGTACACTGTCCTTCAGTAGTGCTTTGCTTTATCAGTGGGAAACTGGTAATGTTAAACATTTACATTGAAGTGGTTTTTTTTTAAGAAAATCAAGAGTGTGTGGATTTATTGGATATCTTAAATGATCAAAAATATTAACTATTAATTTAGCAGTTACTGTAGTTAGAGTAATAGTACTGAAAACTAAAATAGCAGTTTGCTCCCAGTGTGATAGTGAAATCTAATTTCTAATTCAAGGTTGAACAGTGATGCTGATGTCTGACTTGTCGCATGGTTGCAACCAAACTGTCATCTCTGGGCAGGTGGCGTTTCATGACTCATGGGACAATGGATAGTTGTGGTTACGGCTATTTTCAGCTTCTTCCATGTCTGTAGCTATTAGGATATAAAGTTTTGTGATTGAGTAGTCTACTCATTTCTTTTATTTTTAGAAGAATTAGTACTAAAATCATGGTAGCATATCTCACTTTCAAAATTTTGTGCAGGCAGGAAAATTTAATTTACTTGCAAATTTTGTCTAGAAAATCTTTTGTCTGCAATTTCTGTCTTAGCTGTGCTAAGTCTGAGAACTGAGTTCAGAATGATGAGGTGTAATGCACAGCTCCAGACACGTAAGTGGTGTCTCCAGTAGATATAAAACACCAGAGCAGGTATGGATCCGAATAATGGATCCAAATCTCTGTGACAGTGCATCAGTACATCACTTGAACCATGAGAACTATTTATAGCATTTCACATGAAATAACTGTTTGTGTCTCAGAGGGGTTGGATCTTCCAGGCCTAGACTTTTGCAGAGTTTTTCTTCTACCTGGAAAGTTGATGAGCAGAGTGTGGTTGACCCTGGCCAGACTCCCACCAAAGCTGTTCTGTCACTCCCCTCTCAGCTGGAAAGGGGAAAGGAAGCCACATTGCAAACCCACCACACAGAGGATTCCCAGATTTTCCAATCTAATGTTCTTCTGTCAGAAAAAAAATCAAATTAGAGAATTTATGTTTTTCAAATTTTATTTATTTTGAGGATATGTAAGAAACTTCTGTGTTCTTCATAAAAAATATGAGAAAAGCTACAGTACTCTGAAGAGAGAAAAACATTTGTGTATACTCCTAAAGCCATATTTGTAAGTGTTAGTAAGAGTTGAAGATCGTGTTCAATTGTGTTTGTCCAGACAAAGAAAGATGTTTGGATATTCCATTCCAGTATTCAGGCAGTTTCCTATGGCCTTGAATTTATTTTGAAGCTTTACTCAGCTAACAGATTTGTTTCTTCAGAATTCTAGATTATAAAGTACTTTTTCAAACTTCTTACTGATATTTTTTCTTCTTCAGAACGTTTAAACATGCTTACACTTTTTTTAATGCTGGCTTTAGGAACTAATGCTTTTATAGCTCAGGACTTGCTGTATTTGTAACATTTTATGCGGTGGAACACAAAATAAAAACTATAAAAATGAAATAATACAATATTTTAATGGCATCTCCCTTGACACTGTTTGGGGTAATATTACCTCTTATGGTTGAAATTATGTGGAAGATTTAGCAAAACATAGGCGATCCCCTGAATTGTGGATGTCCTAGCTATTGATGAAAGAAAGTCCATATAACCTTGTCTTCAAGGCAAATGGTGTTCTTCTCCCATATACATGATCTTTCAAGGTCCCTTCCAACTCTTAACGTTCTGTGATTCTGTGTGTGTGTGATTTGGCTATTTCAGGGACTGTGTAATTTCTTCAGGACAGAGTCATGCCCAGGCAGCAGGTATACATACATGTACCTGAGTTTGGGCAATGCCTGTGTGTGCTCGAGGTCCTGACAGAATACTTAAAAAAAAGCATAAATGATTTAACAAACAAATCCCAACCTTGCAACTCACAGTTGCTCAGCCTCATTCAAATTTTAATACAGTGTGTGCAAAGAAAATTTGTGGCAATAATGAGGCAGACATATTTATCCCAAGATAAATTAACTTTTTTTTTTTTTTTTTTTTTAAGAAAAAACGCTTTCTTTACCAAATGTGGTGAAAATGTGGTATGAGAAACAGTAAAAGGGATGTTGCAGTGTAGCGTGATCACAGAATCACAGAACGTTAGGAGCTGGAAGGGACCTTGAAAGATCATGTAGTCCAACCCCCTGCCCAAGCAGGATCACCTAGATTAAACCACACAGGAACGTGTCCAGCTTGGTCTTGAATGTCTCCAGAGAAGGAGATGCCACAGCCTCTCTGGGCAGCCTGTCCCAGTGATCTGTCACCCTCAGGGAAAAAGTTCTTCCTTATATTCCCATGGAACTTCCTATGTTCCAGCTTGGAACCATTTCCCTTGTCCTGTCATTGACCAAAAGCAAGAAGAGCCTGGATCCATCCTCCTGACACTCACCCTTATCATATTTATAGACATTAATGAGGTCACCCCTCAGTCTCCTTTTCTCCAAAATAAAGAGACCCAGCTTGTGATGTTGTCAGTTTGGCAGTATTAGCTTTCTGAACCAATTGTAGCTGTTAAAACTGTTGCAACTAAATGTCCCTAAACAAGAAAAAGTGCTGTTAGCCTGTTACGCTTACAGGCAAATTATTAATATATATACAAAAAATTATATTGACAATGTGTATATCTGTGTATATATCCATGTTTTCATTTCTAGCATTTATTCGTATTTCCTGTATATTGTCTGTTTTCTTTACCAAGTGTGTTCTCTATTTTTCAAAACACTTTAAAATATTTACTATAGACATCACTCCTAAGTAATTTAAAAAAGAAAACAGGCTGTGATTACCATGTGCAAATGAGGTAGGAGAATAATGTAATTAGAAAAAGCAAGTCTGTATTTTCCAGCAGACTGGATGTTTCTTGTCTGTATTAGAAAGATAGCAAGGCAGTAATGTGGAGGCTGGTTGAGGGAATGCTTGCAAACACTGCTCATTAAACTTGAGCTTTTTTTGAAAGAGATCTGTCTTAAATTCAAAATAGAGTTATAAATAAGAAAAAGCATCATTACAGGGATATTCATGGCATACTTCTCAGCAACCATACACCCAAGGCTGAACCTTCATTAGACACAGGAGTTCAGAAGAATATTATATCCTTTCCTTTGCAGTGATGTTGGATAATCTATTTTAATTCTAGTAATTGTGAAGGAGCAAAGAAATGTGAGTGACCTTATCATGTGCAGCGCTGTGCTTAGTATCACAAAGCTGTGATTTAGCAACTCTTAGTTACGCTATGTGCTGTCTCTGTATTCCTTTTTGCTTGTCTTTTCAACACCAGAATCAACAATGACATCTTAAACATGGGAGAGGAATAAAATAAAAACCTACCAAGGTACTGATTATTCCCAATATCTGGTTCTGAAAAGTCATGGTCAGCAACTGTGCGTATAGGAAGAGTCTTCCTTTATTTCTGTTCAGCTTGACATTTCACATAAAGGAAAGGCAATTTGATTCCAGATGTCTGCAGCTCCTTTGAAGAAACTAATTTTTTTGGAAGTTGCTCTTCAGTTTAACCCTATTATCTTGTGATTTATTTTTTTTTTACTTTTTAAGGTAATGATCAGTTGACAAGTCATTATCTAAGGACAACTTAATAGTTTTGAGCATTTGATCTCCTGTTTATTTTCAACACTTATTTAAACTTGACTAGAGTAATTTTACATTTCTGCACATCCAGTAGTATCTGTAGATACAGTCAATAAATGTTTCTTCATAGTTTCCTTTCTCCTATGCACATAGGAAATAGAGATGTCAGAGGGCATCTTCTTGTGTCTCAAATCTTGAAGATTCTGGGGTAATTTACACTGAATCAGAGAATGTTAGGAGTGGGAAGGGACCTCGAAAGATCATCTAGTCCAACCACCGTGCCTGAGCAGGATCGTCTAGATCAAATCACACAGGAACGTGTCCAGATTGGTCTTGAATGTCTCCAGAGAAGGAGACTCCACAACTTCTCTGGGCAGCCTGTTCCAGTGATCTGTCACCTTCACAGTTAAAATAGTTTCTTCTTATATTCCCATGGAACTTCCTATGTTCCAGCTTAGACCCATTTCCCCTTGTTCTGTCACTGGCCATCACTGAGAAGAAGCTGGCTTCATCCTCCTGACACCCCGAGGTGCCTCTCACCAGCACTGCTCTCCAACAGGTCGGTCCCCAACCTATACCGTTCCCTGGGGTTCTTCCTCCCCAGATGCAAGACCCTACACCTGCTCTTGTTCAATCTCATTCAATCTCTCCCTGCCCAGCTCTCCAGTCTGTCTAAATCCTGTTGAATGGCAGCACAACCTTGTGGTGTGTCGGCCACCCCTCCCAGCTTTGTGTCATCAGCAAACTTGCTGACTGTGCACTCTATTCCCTTATCCAGGTCATCAATGAANTTATATCTTCATAAAAGGCTATTAGCTTAGTCAGACATGACCTCCCCTTGGTAAAACCATGCTGACTGCTCCTAACAACCCTCTTATCCCTGATGTGCCTGGAGACAGCACCAAGTACAAGTCGTTCCATCACCTTTCCCAGGATGGAAGTGCGGCTGACCGGTCTGTAGTTACCCTGGTCCTCCTTCTTGCCTTTTTTGAAGAATGGAGTGACATTTGCCTTTCTCCAGTCCTCAGGCACCTCTCCTGTTTCCCAGGATTTCTGAAAGATGATGGACAGTGGCCTAGCAATGACCAGCTCCCTCAGCACCCTCAGGTGCATTCCGTCAGGACCCATGGATTTATGGATGTCCAGATGGCCCAACTGATCCCTGACCCAGTCCTCATCAACTGAGGCAGGCTTCTCATTTATCCTGGCTTCATCTAGGGCTTCAGCCATCTGAGGCTCCTGCAAACAGTGTCCAACAGTCTTGACAGATGCAAAGAAGGCATTCAGTAACTCCATCTTCTCACTGTCCTCAGCCACCAGGGCACTCACCTCATTCATCAGCAGGCCTACACTGCTTCTAGAATGTGTGAAATAGTAATATATGTGTGTGTATATATGTATACATATATACAGTTTAAATCTTTGACCATTATGGTCAACGTTCACTTAAGCAAATAGGATGTTTTGCTATGTGGTATTAAACCACAAATTGTTGTACACCTACCTGTCTAAATACATGTCTGAAACACCGAAAACAGAAGGAAGTTTGGATACTGAGCATCAATTCAAATGTATAATGCCAGGCTCAAAACTACTTAAAAATTTTTAAGGGTTTGGGTTTTTTTGTTTTTGTTTTTTTTTTTTGTTTTGTTTTGTTTTGTTTTGTTTTGTTTTGTTTTGTTTTGTTTTGCTTTTTCTTCCCTGGGAGGCAAACAATGCATTTCAGAGTTAGCAAAGAATGTGACATAATTTCCCTATCAGATGCTAACATATGGCAGTAAAAACTGGCACCCCAGTTTATTCTCAGCATCTATCAAGCTGCCTAGTGCACTGCGATGATAATGAATGCTGTAGTTTGCATTCTTTTGGGGACTTCTCTATTGAAGATATTGATGGAATACCACCATCTGGGACAAAAACTGCTTTGATAGCTCAGCTCTTTCAAAGCAAAACAAATCCTCTCTATGAAAGTTTGGAAGTGCAGTTCAGCTAAAGGTGGTTTTGCTTAATTAATGACATAAAGAAAGGAATGTTCTTCCTGCTCTGTTCTTGCAATGCTGTTTTACCATTTTTAATGGATGGTTGGTTTGTTTTTTAAAAACAACAACAACCAAAACCAAAAAAAAAAACAAACACTCCAGATTGTATTCCAAAAGGTTTTGACTTTCTCAGGGAGAAAAACTCAAAACTATGTCCAAAATTATATGCTGCCATGATAGATGCTGTGAGGAAAAAAAAAATCAAAGCTTTTTAAGAATGGTTAATAATCTGGGAAGGAACACAGTGTCGTAGCGAAAGAGACAACTGTCTGTAAATGAGGACTGGAACACTGAAAAAAAAATATTTCTGTGGTATCTGAGGGTGCATCTACTCAATGTACAGATACTTGGCATGTATTTACACAGAAGGAAATAGTTTAAATGCTTTTGGAAGAATCAAGTGAGAGGATGTAATTGGTCCAGGGAAGAATGCTTTGTGACACTGGACAGGTCATTGGTGCAGTATTTCAATACAGTTTTTTCACAGAAGGGTGTAGCACGACAGTGCTTGTAGCTGGTCTGCCCTGTTCCATCAAAAAAAATATCTGCATGATCTACAAACCAGCAGATCATGCAGAGGAATTGCTGATCTCCACCATTATCAGGAAACCTATGGAACTACCATCATGAGGACTGCAGGTCCTACAGGTTTTGCAGTTATACCATCAGAGCTGCCAAAATCCCAAATCACTGAGCTGCAGGGCAGCGCTAAGCCTCTGAGAAAGAGAGCAGAAAATGAGGGATCTGTTGGGTTTCACTAGAGAGAGAAGCTAAAAATGATAGACTATTTGTGTGTCCATTTGCTACTATTTGCACTTTAGAATGATCTGCCCTATAAATCTGTTTTTGAGATTGCTATATACCTACTGGATACCTGCAACTTGTTTCATGGGAGATGGTTAGAAGCTAAGATACATGCAAATTACAGTAGGGCTGTTGAAAAACTTTCCTCTTTTGATGGAAAATCAAAAATCTTTCTATTGAAAGCATAAGCGAGTCAAACTGGAAGAAAAGTTTCTAAAAAATAAAAATCTTGAAACCTGACAGCGACTTTCCAAAATTATTTGCTCATAGATAATTATTATATTTAAAATTTCTGCTTTCATACATCTTATGTCAGTTTTTATTTGGTGCATTTCTACTTGGGATCAGAATCATCTTTTTTTTTTTATCTGAAAGGTGCTCATTTTCTAGGATATCTGAAACCAAGTTATGAAGACAAAGTTAGTATTAAACTGTTGCTGTTGTCCCAGCTGGTTTGCCGGTCAGAAACATTGCCAGCTTGTTTATCTTTTTGGAGAAGAAATTAGGGATAGAGGTGATTTGTTACTGTCTTTGGTGGGTTTGGTCACAGGAGCCTTTTGACTGTGAAAATGTGCATAATCTTGCTTTTCTCAATGTAGTACAAAGCAGTAGCAGAGATTTCCTAAATCTCTTTTTCTATCACTGTAATAGTTCAATGAACTCTACTCAAGTAATACTTGTATTTTTTTCTGACTTTCTCATTGTTTTCTGTGGATGAAAGGTGTGTCTGATAACCCCAGTTCCAGCCAAACATTCCTCCTATATTTCTAATCATAGGTCAAAACTCTTCAAAAAGGTGACAGTCAGTCTTACATGCAGTGTAGTGTCTGTGAGCATATTCCTCCATTATTTTGGGTATCTTTCTCTTTGGTGACTGGCAAATTTCTGCATTCATTTTAATTGAATATAATAATAACACTATAATAATAAGTATGGATATCCAGAAACATAAGGAAGGATGATTTTGTCTCTAGGTCTGCAATGAAATAATCTACTTTGGTAATGGCACAGAAGACTCTTACTGTCTTCCTAGGACAGATCTGGGAGTACCGTTTTTTTTCAATATTTCATTCATACTTTCATAAAATAAGAAACATCTTTGCTGTGTTTTTTTCCAGTGGGAGAATGAGATATTCCAACTGTTGTGTGCATCTGGTGGTGCTTTCCATGGTTATACATAACAACATTTGTGGCAAACTCCCCAAAGTTTTTATTTTTCTTTTCTCTTTCTAATTTCTATGCTCTCTGTACTTCTGTGCTGCAGTTCTTGCCATTGTCAGGTCAGACTTTTCTGCTCTGAACAGATAATGAACATCAGCTAAGTTTAGAGATGTAAAGATGGAAGTAAAGCAGCTGCAATGGAAAATACTCTTGATCTGAACTAGAGAGCCAAGTAAAAGTGTAGCATGTGATGCTCTCTCCATGGTAGCTCAATCTGTGATAATAAACTTCTTAAAGCCTCTTTCTGTCAATTCCAATTAGCCCCTTCCCTGTCTGCTCCCCTCCCCTTTTACATTCTCATACTCGTGTTTATTGTTAACTAAAATTTTTTGTGGTCCCCAAAAAAAATGCTCACAGCACTTTCCCCAAATCAGTTTTCTTCCAGGTTCTGTGATTTGTGCACTTAAAACATAGCTCTGGAGTTAGTCTGACTCAAATGACTCAAATAGCTGTTCGCCTGAGACAAACAGTTCTGGTGGCATTTGGATTTCTAGAGAACATGCTCTTCATGAAAGTAAAGGTAGTCAAAGCCCAACTGTTAGGATGTTCTTGGAACTGAATCTTGTCATTTAACAGACTGGTTTTTATCCCCATATGTATACATGACCAAATATTAACTTGTTGAGGCCTGTTACAGATTTAGTCACGCTGTAAGGATGCAAATAATATGATTTCGTTTTTACCTTTTATCACAACATCCTATCTTCTTTGAAAAAGCCCACACAGTAGCCATAATAGCCCCACAAGAATAATGGTACGTGAATGAGTAAAAGTAGCAGTCATGAACTTCATGACTTCATGAGCTACGCACATTGGAAGAGCCCAACAGCGTTTCAGTCGCTACTGATGAACTGACTGCTGTAATGACTAGTATGAGGAGGCCATTCTGCAGGCTCCTCCTGAAAGGTTGTGTATTTCTAAATGGGGGCATGGGGAGAGCAAACTTAAAGATGGCTACATCTAGAGAATGTGCATCTGTGATGGAAGGCTGATGAAACATTCCTTGGGAACACAGAAATGCCTTGTTTGGCCGCATGGAGTTAGTGTTTGCTTTGAATCTTGAGTCAGATTTTTAGGAGTCTTTTGTGAAGAAAAGGCCTGGTAAAAATACTACTATTAAACTCTTATCTCTCCAATGTGTCAAGCCCCAATGGAAACTGAAAAGGAGAGTCCTGTCCCAACAAGCAGGGGGGGAAGGTCAGCTGCTGTGTCTTATAATGTGGTGGTAAGGTTGAATGTGCTGACAGCTTATAAGTGCTATAGTTGAATTGATGCTCAGTGGTGACAGAAGTGGGATGTTTTAGTGCCTACCGTAAAAGAAAAGTCAATTAATTTCTGTAATGTAGAACTAGTTCAAGCTGGAATCAGATGTGCATCAGTTTCATGCACATATTCAGCTTTATACAACCTTATGCTCAAAGACTCATAATGGATTCTCTAGATGGTAATATATTCCTAGAAGCCTTATGCAAGTGTGCTGTAGCTTGTATCTGATGCCTATTTAAGTGTACCTTCCAACTCAGAAATTTGCTAGAGCTCAAGTATCTTGAGAAGACTGTACCACCTTAGGAATCAAACTTGGTGCAAACCTCAGCTTATTGTTCTTTGCAAAATCGAAATGGCTTTTCATGGTATTTAGAATCTTGCAGCACTTTTCTTTTTCAAGTTGTACTTAAGCTGCTCTTTTGTAAGACTAAATAATATTAAGTGGACAAATCAAAAGGAATATTAGCAGAAAGTAGTGCTTTGTACTCCCAGCTGAGAAAAGTTAATAGAAAAGTTAATAGTATGAAGGAAAATTGTTTAGAAATGGCTTGCAGAATTAGACTAAACCCTCTTGCCGTCTTTCTACCAAAAAAATGTCCGCTGATACAGCAAAGCAATAATACTCTCCAGTAAATACCATGGCATTGTTTTTCACTTTTCACTGCTTGAGCTGTTTGCTGCTACTGTCAACTACCATTGTTATGAATTATTTCTGTTTCTTTTTGCTAAGTTGTTCTTATTTCACTCTTTTTAAGAGAAAATAAGAGCCTTAACAACAGAAATGAAAATGCTATTCTGTGAAGACTTGTGAAACAATATATCTCAATCTTTTACTCTTTGTATTTTTACTTTTTTTTTTAAATTCCCAGTCCCCTTTACTGAAAACATATTTAAAACTCCTTTAGCCTGGAAAAGTATTAAATGTATAACTTAATGATATAAATTTATGCATAAAATGATGATGTAAAATATCAAACCTAGACATTTTAAAAATGACATGTGAAAAGTAAATGTATAGAGAAATTAATTCTACTATTTCTTACAGTCTTAAGGTTTAAGGAGACGTCTTACAGTGTCTGTTACTGTCTTTTTCAGGGTGAGGAAAGAATAAATATATGTTGCTATACTGCTTTCTTCTAACGAAAAGCAGACCTCTGCCATGTTCTTTAAGTCATGTTTAGGAGTATTGGACCTTTTTAGTTCCAAATGCTAACATTTTCTCTAGAAAACCACTTTATTATCCTTGTCATTATTGCCTATCCAGATGTCTCCCAATGCCAACAGTTTAGCATCTGTTAACAAATACCTGTGGAACAAATATATGAAAAGACTTATCTACACCTACAGTTTTCCCTAATGTATGAAGGAAGAAAAACTGAAATATCTATATTCAATTATGGTAGACAATCAAAAAAACCCAAAACAAAACTGTAACCTTTAGAAAGAGTATCACCTTCCCAATGATTTTTTTTTCTCTATAAAACAGCCCTATTTATCCTGAGAATGAGAACTGCTTCCGTTAAATTTAGCTGTTTTCATCCCCTTCTGAAACATACTGAAAGCAGCATGTAAGTTGATTGAGTGCCTAGAATAATAGTGACATTCATGCGACCTGCTGTTTCATATGCATGCCTCCTGTCACATGAAACACGTTAATCTGAAGCAGTTATAACTTAGGAAAGAAGAACTGCAAGTGCTGGCCTGGAAATTCATAGAACTAGCAAAGCTGTCAAGATCCATACAGAATTGTCGAGTCCAGAATAATATTTTTTCTATTCATTTTAGATAAAAATGCTTCTTCACATGTTGACCTCAAAGCTGAAGCAATCCATGTAGCTGGTGTCTGAAGTTAAAAGATTAGTAGTGTATAAAGCGTAACTGCAATCAGTCTAGAAATCTAACCCTCCGCGGAAGAGTGTTCAATATTAAGTTGTGCTGAGAACAGTTCAAGATCATGACTTGTGAAAAGTCAATAATAATTTTATGGAGACAGGACAGGGATAGATGACCTTGAGATAAGGCAGGTAATCAACTTGCTTTTAACTACTGCAGGCTTTTGGTTTTATAACTTTTATTTCTACTTTCCTATCTGTCTGCTGTTACAACTGCTGGTGTGCATTGTTGCTCGATAAATCATTCTGGAAAATTCTTCCAGGTTTGCCCAGAACACGTCCAACTCTCAATTGCACCATGTTTGAAACCACTACTGTGTTTTTTTTCCTGATCTATATAATCTAATCTGTGTGATAGAATCAAAGCTGCATCCTTATATTTTTTATGTATGTTTCTCACATTCCCATACATAAACCCAGTGAATTCCCAATATATTGAAATGATTTATGCTGTAAAAATTCTCAGGAAAAAATCATCACACCAGAATTTTAAATGTCCTCCTCACAAATTCATCAGGTTTTTATTTCTTAGTTTATTTTACTGCGTATTTTAGAAATGTCAAAATTACTCAGCTGAAAAAAAACCCCACTTGTTTTTAAATGAAATATCCAACTTCTTTGCCTTGTATTTCCTGTTGGATACCTTTGGATTTATTTGACTGTTAGTCAGCAACCAGCCTAACCTGCCAATTTTAGAACAGAATCCCCACATCTCTAATGACACTGTAAATTCTGATTAATGTCTTCATGCAGCCAGCATGTCATTCTCAAAAGTTTTAGTTGAAATCCGTCTCTAAAATCAATGCACATTTTATCACTATCTGTAACAAGAATATAGAAGTGAGAGTGGTACTGGAGTCATGGAAACCAACTCTTGGACTCTATAATGGCACAGACAAAGGAAGAAGTGTGGTTTTCATCCAGCCCACAGTTAGAAGGCTTTAAGTATTCCAGGCAGTACAGGCGAATGTTTAAAAAGCAAAATACAGAGAAAAGAAACAAAAGCCCCTTGTTGCTCCACCTCCACTACTAAAAAGCAAAGGTAGCCTGAGGCCTGAGGGGAAAAAAAAATAAATCTGTGCTCAGTATGTGTGGGTTATGTAACTTTTTTTTTCATCGTCTGTTTTGGGTTTTTTTCCTACCTTAATGTTGTTTTATGTCTAGAGTATAAGTCAAACTATGTTGTTCCTGGGGTTAACCAGAATTGTGTTTTCTGAAAAAGAAATACTATATTTGGACAATATAACATAAAGTTATATGAAAATTAAGAGGCTGAAATGCCAATAGTAAATGCTGGGATAAGATTCAGTGCACCATTCTTTAGCATTCATTTAGCTGGTAAAATATTTCTTCTGAAGCAAGTGCTTAAATTCTCTGACTAGTCAATGGTGCACGCAAGGAATCAGAAAGATCATGGCAGCATAAATTGAGGAAAAGCTCTTACATAACATCTAAAATTTAGGAGAATTTCTGATGTCTAAGTAAAGTCAATATTTCCCTGCATCTTTGTGTACTTAGTGCACAAAATGTATCAAAAGCAATTCAATTTTTCAGGAGTATAGTGTAATATTTTTTTTCCCATTTATTCACATCAAATAATACATGAAATGAAAATGAGTTACTTGAAAGCTTAGAACGCTTAAATTGCCTTATTACCTACGTGCCTTATTACAATTTGGATCTCAACACAGAATTAATGAAATGAAAGAAATGCAGGCGAATAGCAAAAGAAATCACAGATTCACAGAATCACAGGGTGTTAGGAATTGGAAGGGACCTGGAAATATCATCTAGTCCAACCCCCCTGCCCGAGCAGGATCACCTAGAGTACATCACGTAGGAACATGTCCTTGAGTGTCTCCTCCAAGCTAAAGAGACCCAGCTCCCTCAGCCTGTCCTCATAAGGAAGATGTTCCACTCCCTTCATCATCTTGGTGGCCCTGTGCTGGNCCAACCTATACTGGTCCCTGGGGTTGTTCCTCCACAGATGCCGGACCCTACACTTGCTCTTGTTCAATCTCATTCAATCTCTCCCTGCCCAGCTCTCCAGTCTGTCTAAATCCTGTTGAATGGCAGCACAACCTTGTGGTGTGTCGGTCACCCCTCCCAGCTTTGTGTCATCAGCAAACTTGCTGACTGTGCACTCTATTCCCTCATCCAGGTCATCAATGAATACACTGAACAGTACTGGTCCCAGTACCGACCCTTGAGGGACTCCACTAGTTACAGGCCTCCAGCCAGACTCTGCCCCATTAATGACAACTCTCTGGCTTCTTCCCTTCAACCAGTTCTCAGTCCACCTCACTACTCTACCCTCCAGGCCACACTTCCTCAGTTTGCCCACCAGGATGCTGTGGGAGACAGCAAATCAAACAATAATCACCATATAATTTGTTTCTATCGATATTTATGTCAGAGGCCATGGGGAAGGACCATGGTGGTATATTCAAGTGTAATGTGGGAACTGTTGCCTAGACAAGTATTCAGAAGTTTATCTTGCTTCATTTTCAGCGTATTTATTTAAACACTAAACAAAACTTGGAGGGACTTACCTATATAATAGCCAGTGATGGGGTTTTCTGTATTCTTAGGTAGTGCTTTCAAGTTAGCCCTAATTCTCAATTGTGTGGGATTCGGTGCAAATAAGATGTGTACGTGTTCTGAATTGGGTCTCAAGTAAAAAATTGTGGCTTTAAAATAACAAAGCTTCTTTTAACTTGAAAAAGGTAGAAGGAAGTGTAGGGTCACCAGTGATTTTATAGGCTTCAGGGGCATGTCCTTGAAAAATACTGCTGAAATCAGTATGTTAAAACATAAGGCATCTTAAAGTACTGAAAATAAATAGTCACAAAGGCAGCTCTAAGACAGGCACAACACATCCAAGTTTTGGATGGCACTATAAAAACAATTGACACTAATTTTTTTTTTAAAAATATTAGAAATCATGTCTTGCTAAGAGTGGGAGCTTTTGTCAGTGAGGGAGACATGAGATCTGCACGGGGCAAGACAGACAAGGACAAGGAGGGAGCTGTAGTTAAAATCTGAGGGAAGGTCTTTGGTCATGAGAGGAACTCTGAAGAAAATTTCATGGTTCACAAAGGTCATTGCCATTGTACTTCAGCAAGTAACTTACTTTGTAGAAATAATGAAACAGGTAAAGTGTAAGCTCCATATGTGAACCCTTCAAGTTCATTCAATGTGGTACAATTTTTGAACTGTAGTTAGTTCTCAGTGGAAAAATGCTGCAAAACATAAAATATTAATTAGCACTTTGGAGTATGTGTTTGGTGTAAAAACCTTGACCAAGCTTAGTGTAAATTAAAACAAAATCTGAAAAAAAACTGTATTACTGGGATTGGTTTGTTTTGTCTTCCAGAATGTCCCCAGGTACTTTTCTGTAACTAATTAAGTAAGCAAAGCTGAGTCAAAAACATTTATTTAACTGGAATTTAAATGTTATTTGATTGACATGACTAAATATTTAATGGTGGACTCTTCCAAGTTAAGTGACACTGTAGGCAAAATCTTGTATGCTAGCCATTTAGAGATTAACCTTGGGTATTGCCATCTAAAAAATCTTCATCCAATTGTAAAAAATGGAAACGCTCCTATCCTATAATCGACTCTGACAAACTGAATAGGGCAAATCACCTGTCTTGTAGGACAACTGAAAACTAAAACTCCTGCCTCTGCACTTCTGTTACAATGCTTTTGAATTGCTGCCTAAAGCACTTTTTTTTTTAGTAAAAAAATTGTGTGGAAAAAAAGAGTGGAAACATGCTAAAAATAGTAAATATGCTTCAAAGACTTGGGGTAAACCAAAAATTGATGTTAAAAAGTTCTAAGAGTAAGGTATAAATTCCAAGTAATTGTGGTGCTGTTATAAAGTTATTAGCTTTAACATAGATATGAAAAGGTGTAGTTTATGTATGGACACAGAAAATTAATTAATGAAGTTGTAACTGTTCCAATGCTAAGTGACGGTATAGTATATACAGTAGAAGAAGCTGCTATGGGAATATGTATTTCTAATATTACATAACAATGAAGCTTATGAAAAACATATGGATTTATATTTTTATCTGAGGACAAAGATCCATAAGTGCAATGCAAGGATAACACAGTGTTTGTAGAAGACAGTAATCATATTTTTAAATTTTTAATGGAAATATAATTTTTAAAAATCTGGTTTTTTAATTGTCTTTGAAGCCATATAATTGAAACTTTCATTCTAGCTTGAAAACTCTTTTTGATGGGTGTGAAAACTTCTTTTCTCTGCTAGTTTAAAGATTTCAAGCTTGATTGGCTAGAAATAAGACTTAGCTCATAATTTAAAGAAAACTCAGTATCTTAAAGATTGTTCTACTTTGTCCAAATGCCACATCTAAGAAAAATGGACTTATGCACTGAAAGATGTGACTAGAGGCAAGTATTTCCTTTAAGAGATAGTATGAAAGATTTATTTTCAAGGATATAAGTTAGTCTTTGACTTCTAAAATTAATGTATACATTTTTTTTTATTGCTACTATTTTATAAATTATTTCCAGTTTTTTGAACTTAAAATTAACGACAGATTATTTTAAAATACTTAGCTTTGTCTTGTCATAGTTTATGTGGCAATGAATTTATGTGGGGTTCAGCCCATTGCTTTCCTGGGTACTTGTCTGATAAATCCTTCAGTCAGATGACCAAGATCAGCACTGGTATTAGCTAGTTTATGGCCTTCACCTTTCCTCTTGGAAATCCAGTTTTGGTACATGTGTTGGCATGCAGACACATCTATTTAGTTTAGTTTTCCATTTGTTTCAGTGGAATTTCATGGTCAATAAGCTTATGAGATCATAGAATCATA